>JBCAUI010530906.1:0-11324 GCA_038406195.1 Haplosyllis anthogorgicola | reverse complement strand
TTCTGTTTTAAGGCATCAGGGACCTTGTCTTTGGGATGCATGAGCAACAATTTGAGAGTGTTTTGGCCTTTGAAGCACACTTGGACTGTGGTGTCCTTGAACAAATGCTTGAATTCCTCACTGAGGCCTGGGTAGTAGGGTACAGAGATGAAATGCTCCTTTCGGAGTAGGATTTCTTCTCCCGTTGCTGGATCTATTTGTGGTTCCCGTGGCTTGGGCTCCCTCTGTTCTAGGATCCAGTCTGGGTAATGGTTCATCTGCAGTACAGTGTGAAGTTAGTCCATCCCCTTGGCTAAGATTTCTGGTGTACTACATACATTCTTGGCTCTATCTGTGAGGGCACGTACCACAGTGCATGAAAACAAAGAAAATTTGGGCCGTTGGGAGGGGGCGCGCGCCGGCGGCGCCCCACCCTAGATCCGCCAATGTTGAGAACTGATTCAATCAGTAATTTTGGTTTCGAGTAGCATTGTTCGTGAGATAACCAGTGTTTCACACTCATGCAGAACTTTCAAAAGCCATGAATTTTACCAAAGTGCGCCGCATTAATAACGCCATGTTGCTCTGTCATTCTCGTCATGCAGCTGCATTATCACGATGTCAAGTAAATGATATCTCGTTTTTAAGTTGTTTTGCTTGTTGCGATGGTGTTTTCTGTTGATGTTGTGTTAATCACTATGGTAACAGATGCCAAGTATACAAACAAATTTTATTCGTGCAAAGTAAAGAATCAATCGATCTGCTTGGCGCATTTAACCAATGGTGCCCCAATTTGTTTACCATTGTGATCAATTTTGTACATCTATATTAATGCGTACTAATCCCAATATCGCAGATTAGTCTTATTAATTGAATGTAATTTGGGCATTTACATACTTGTAGTTGCGTACACAAAGAAAAATCTTCCCTTAGTATGCGCGGGCTACAAGGTAATTTTGCATGAAAGCATCCTGTCGTGTGGCAGATCAATTGCGTTATATATCTCGTGCAAGTTCTATTCCATAATTATGCATTCGATATTTTTTTGCAATGCTTGATTCTATACCACCACTTAACAGTTTCTCGGGGAACTACAAAGCCAGTCGGCCCAATAAATAAATAAATAAATAAATAAATAACGATGACTGCAAAGAAAGTATTTTCTCAGAGTCTTCAATCAGTGTTTGAAGAATTTATTTTCGGTTTACTTTTTGGATACAGCGTTACTTGTACATTAGTATGTAATCTATTGCTCCATTGAGCAGTAATAAGTATGAAGACATATATGCTGGAGTTATACAAGGGATGCCTATTGATTATTAGTCGCGATCATGATCGTGTACTGAATGTGTGCAGCAAATGTTATTATCGGCAGGTCAAACTTAACAATTTGTAGATTTGATCAATTCCGCACCATATCACTACATACATTTATAATGCAGTAGTATTGATTTTGTGTAGTATGATCGAACTCGTTTAATTCCTTGAAAAATGACGTGATTGAATTTTTAAGACTAGATCGTATTGGTGTCCTTAGATCACTTCCAAATTTTGTATCCAAAATATTCATGCCGGAATTATAAAAATATGTAGAGCTCGATCCAAACGTTTAAGTGCGATGACAAATATTGACACCCCAGGAATTAAAATAATCTTTGTAACCAATCAATTGATGTAAAATAGAAAATTAATTTAAGTTTGGTATCTGTTTACATGTATAAATATGAAGACCGTTACATTTTTATTCCCAGGTACCACGAACCAAATCGCACATTCCATTCAGGGTACAGATGACCCTATTACAGCAACTATCCATGTCATTTTAGGTCAGTATTGTTTTCAGTTATCTTTTACAGTGCACCGATGACATATTTGTGCAACTCTCTCAGAAATATCATTCAATATAATGGTTAACAATACATATTGCAGGTCGCAAAATTTCAGTTAATTTGTGTTCAATCTACCACCAAGACAAGTTCAAGCAGTGGGCCTTCAATTGCCACTATGGTTTCTTCGGTAATGTGTTGAAGCATCTCACTAGATATGGTCTTCTCGGTGACAAGAGGCTTGAAGCATCATTTATGAAGTCATTAACGAAGAAAAAGTTCAGGTGAGTTATTTTATCTCAGTTCGTCCTCATATTGCTCTAAGTTGAATTTTTTATGATAATCCATCCCTGCAAACAGTCTATAAATGAGGAAAAAACGGTCAATGTTAATGTTTCTGTTGCAGAGCATACGAGTGTGAAGTAAAATTTATGCCGGCAGGTGATATGGCGGGACATCCTAATGATGGTAACCCATGCCATAGGAAGTAAGTGTAACAAGAACCAATGGATAATTAAATACATATACTTAAGGACAAAAACAACAAAAGTGAAATTTTAATAATATTTTGTACATCTTAAATTGGTAACCATTGGTGATTTTCACACCTGCAAGTTGCCCAGGGTATTGAGAATGTCGATATGATCAGATATGACGGCCCGTATTTACTCGAATTGATGCACTCGGTGGCAAGACCAAATTCTGATTGGGCACCGCATTCAAATAAATGAAAAACCTAAATTTAATTGTGGCTTAACATAAAATTTATTCAGAAATTGACGTTTTTTGAGAGACTGACAATCTTAGATGATGATATTTATGTAGTAGCTGTTGTAAGTTTAGTTTTTGGCTCATTTGGCATAATTGCCGAAGAGCCTAAAGAATCATGAATTGTCCGTCGTCCGTCATTGTCGTTGTCGTCCAGTGTCATTGTCGTCGTCTGTGCACAGCTTCCCTGAGCACACTACTGATCATAGAGACTTCATATCATACACACACATGTACCTATGTCCCATCTCAAAGCCTAGCAGAAATTATGTTGTTGTGACCATTGTTCTCAAATTGGCCACCATGTTTGTTTTTTTCTTTGAACCTTTCTCCCAGAGATGCAGTTGATGATACAAACTTCATATTTGGCAGTATTATGCATCTATATACCCGCTTTATTTCTTGTAGAAATTATATTGATACCACATATATTTGCAGTTTGGCAGCCATATTTATGTTTTTTCATAGGTCACTTATTTGGGATTTGATCTTAGACACTTCATTTGTATTCATGTGATATTGTAACCTATATTGTCTTAGTTTTATGATAATACCATATGAGCTCAGGTCCATCTGGACCTATTTTTACGTGTTTCTTTTAATGTATGGATGGCAATGCTTTGTCCACAATTGAGTACTTTGGCACATGTTTTGTAAAAAGACTAATTCTAGCTGATCCAGGGAGCAGAAGCTCGGGTGGCCCTTGCGTGCCCTAAATTTCTTTATTTCATGCAGTTTTTGCCATATTATACTCACTGTAAGGATATTTTGGGACCATTTTCGGGACGCCCTCCCCTCATCCCCCCATATGTAATCCTGGATCCTAGCCTTGGTTACACCTGTTTCATGATTCAGAAATCTTTGTTATGCCAGTAACGTAGTCGGTCCGGCCAGTCTATCGAGTGAAGCCACCTACTGCTAATTTAACAGACAGGCACACCATTCAAATTCCAGTACTTTAGTCTGGAACACAAAAGATGTGATCATTCCTCTCAACAGATACGGTTATTTTGGTCGGTTTCATCCTTTAGCTAATGGCCACACACACTCAAAGCTCTTACATTGCCCAGAATGGAGGAAACTAACCCAAATAGAACCATCTAAAACTCCAAAGTGATGTTGGCCACATCTAATGGCACGAGGTAAGATGCCAGCTGCACAGTAGAGAAACATTGATAAATTCAATGGAGCTTTGCAAAAGGCTTTTTCTGGTTGTAAAATAGGCTAACATTACTATCCATGCGTCTCGCTTACATCGCCAGAAAGTCTATGTTCATAACAAAGGTGCAACAGATGTAATGGTATACCAGTGAAAGTGATAGGCTTCGAGTCTCATTGCTGATAAATCCCGCAATTGTACGTGGGAGTATTGATTTGTCAATTGCATCTGTTTTTTGGGGGGCATGTCGTCAAAATCGTAAAACATATTTTTCCCTGTCAGTAGCAGTAATTGACGGTAATGAACATACATACTGGTCATCACTCATGAGAAGGCTAAAAGTGAGCAATGTTTCTGCTGCCTTTTAAATCTGCTGGTCATTTGGCCTGGACCCCTGATTTTGCAGGGCATTTCCGTAGTTAAGAGGGACATGTAAAACAAATTTAGACTTGTTTACATCATACAACTCTGCACTCCAGTTTTCTAGTTTTCTAATTTTCAGTGCATGTACCAGGTTAAATCTACGGGAATCCACATGTTTTGGCGAGTGGAGAAGCGTGGTAGCGCGAACACTGAGCGATGCTCAAAAACAGAATGTTGGCTTGCGTCACGGTGACACATTATGAATGCCATCATATTGTGAAACCGTTGTTTAGAATTTAGAAATAAGTGCTAATGATGAACGTATTTCTAAATTTAAAGAATGTTCTAATAAAATGAAGTTGTCACGTTAAGGATCTGGATAGTCTACTTTTATTCTCATGGAAACTCTTGCTAATAATAAACGATCCTTGAACAACGAGTGTAATCTGTAAATCCTGTGAAAGTGGACTATCTAATTTATCAGGTGAAGAGAAATATGCATTTGAAAAACTTTAAACAAAATTTTCGGATCTGTAATGAGACAAGCCGAATGATGCGAGTTTCACATCAGTTTCGGTATTCATTAGACTGTGAACATGATACAATCCTAATGGAAAGTAAAGAAAACGTTTGCAGGACAATATGAAACTAACTGTACATTGATATAGCCTGACAGTTGACAAATAAGATTAGGTTATGTGAAACCTCTGGTTTCAGTAGAATTCTCAGGAAATGGAGAAGTCCTGAGATATTGCTTGGCGCTCGTGTCTTACGAAAACAATTTCGCTTACAAACATGTGACTTTGGCAAGATTATTTAGTATATACATTTTTATATATACTCCTGTCATTTGATGCAATCAGTCTGTACAATTTAATAACAGTAAAACTCTAATTTTGACATAATTTATTTTACAAAGATGCCGCACGAAGGCAATGTCAACATCATTTTAAATATGTTCATTCTTTCTTTATGTGAAAATTGCCAAAACGTAGATCCACTTAAATCCCATTGCCATCGTATGTCTTCTCTCTGGGTAAATAGATAGTTGTAGACCATTTTGTAAGGCTTCCATAGCGATGTAACTTGACCAGCATCAGTGTCTTTTCGTTTCCTGTCTGTGACTAGTTCTCATGTTATGCATTTTGCAGTGACTGTATCAAATACAAGATCTACTGTGTAAAAGAAGTACATTTCACAAAAACAAGAACAAACTACATTTAAAATTAATCTTACAGAAAAATTGCGAATCTTTTATGTAACATAATAGATGCATCTTCGGTCCAAATGAATTTGTCCGATTTTTAGAGAGGATGAAATTGCTATCCGTTTTGGAACAATATCACATCTAAAACACAGCGTGGAATTCTTTTGTTTTCTCTTTTGTTCTGTTTCCAAATTGCTAGAATTTTCAGGAGCTGTGTTGTGGAAAGTTTAGATTAGTTTCTTTTGTCCTTTTCTTTTTAGCCTTGATGGAGTACCACACGCATTATTTGGCTCAGTGTATGTGCAGTAGTCATAATATTAATTTTTTAAGACGTTAGATTGGTGAAATAACAGACTGAATGGTAAGAAAAATATACAAACTGTGGTCCTGAGCGTTTGTGACAATATCTTTTAGATGACAATTGTGGAGCAGAAAACCGCAGATCAATTGCAATAAGGCTCCAGTGAGATCCCGTGAGTGGGAGTATTATGAGCTAATATCCATGCCACCTTCTGTCCCCTGTAAAGGTCCTGAGTAATGTTCGGCAACAGATGCAGTGCCGAAAAGTCATCTCGTAAAATACGTACCGCACTGGGGGACTCGCCACATGCTGGAGTGAAATGAATTTTCAGCTGGTAATGGAAAAAATAGTCTTTGCATGAGCCTCGTTTATGTGCAAATGTGTATATCTAAACGAAATTGTGAAAATTTGTCTATGGAAAAGGGGCTACGGCCCAAATAGTATGTATTGTGTCAATGGGGAAAAGAGACAATTAGTAAAAGGCAGGAGTTTTAAAACAGTTTTGAAACAGAAAGTGAAACATCTACTAGAATACATACAACGTGCATGGTTATTTCATAGAACATTAAGCTTTTAGGAAATAAATGTACACTTGCCCGGACATTGGAGCAATACATTTACACTGATGTGTTCTGACAGTTGACAAATAAGATTACCTTGAAGTCATGTGATATCAGAGCTGCCATGGAGAAATAAAAAGAAACATAATCTAGCGTAGATTAGACAAAGAAGAATGACACTATATACCTGTTCACCAATGCAATGCTTCAAAAAGTAGACTATGAGATGTGTCGCCGGCTGCCCGCTAACACCCACATACAGTATGCATTCATGAAAGTGGGTGAAAAAAAGTTGGAAGTGAATCTGGGGATCATAGTCCACAAGTGAGTAAGCATGGCAGTAACAGATCCACTATGGCTTTGAAACCCATGTTGGAGTCACCCCAAGTCTGAAACAGATGGTACCAATGGCCCCAAAAAATGGACTTCAGTCCACTAAAAGCTTAAGGCGTATTATTACCTGTAAAACCTCAAAAAATGATCCAGTATTTCTTCGGGTTTCAAACGAACTTGATTGCAAGGAATACATGGTTTAGCGGTAGATCGTGCAAGAAAACAGAACATGTCGGTAGCAAATCTAATTCTGGGGTTGAAGCAAAACCCGAAAAGGATTGCCCTGTATGAAAGATCTCTTACAGCAATGGAAGTCTAAAAGCCTGGTCAATATTCAACTGAATAGATGTGGTCACTTTGGCCTGGGACCTCTACATTCATTAACAGCCACTCTCACACAGGAAGGATGGAATTGGAGTAAATAGGCTGGCAAACTTATGTAAAGGTAATGCAGATTATACTGAAGACACCAGTGTGATGGCGGCATATTAAAGAGAAGGGACCTTTGAGTAATTCAATGAAAACACGTGAATCTATTCAGGTGAACAAGAATGGAGGGACTAATATACTCGATGTTTCCAGCGGTACAGGGACTTTGCAGTGTGACAAAGCTGCAGATGTCCCACAGCAGTTCAATGACATTAAATGCAGATAGATATTTAGATCTAACATTTTAAAAAGACTATTGTCTCGTGGAATTACATTTTTTAAATGCAAATTTATTACAAATATTTTCGACGATTTGTAATAGTTACTGATGCCTATGCAGTGATACAGACATCTCTGAAGAGAAAATACATTATGGTGCAATAAAGCGCAAGTTAAGTGCAAGCATGGTAAATAAGTAGTCCGAATACATGTTATTCTGTCAACGTCCCCAGCCTAAATATATCATGAGAGTAAAAAATGTGACTGGTCGCCTCCTTAACACCCCTATACTACATACATTCACAAAGACCAAAAATAATTTCCAGGTATTTGGCATGAAGTTCCTTAGTTATTCAAAGTCATCAGGTGTCTACAGCATGAAACAGTCTTCCAAGTAAAGACAAGTAATATAAACATTTTCATATCCAAGTATTATAAACATTTTCATATCCAAGTATTACGTAAATGGACAGCTACTTTGTGCACGTGCTTTTTTACATCGAAAATACATTTGTACTGCCAAGATTTAATTGAAAACAAACAAGCTCGTGAAACAAGCAGATGTTTATAATAAGAAAATGTGTTTGTCTTTTATCGTAGTCGCCATGACAAAACTCGCATTTTCTTTGGGACATTTAGTACAAACCAAGCTGTTCTTTTCGTGACCGTTACACACAGAACCATTGAAGAGTTCAAAGGGTTAACGGAGTAGCACTGTGTCTGGATGGAGAATCATTCATTAATCTACTAGTGTCCACTAAATGATGCAAATGACTTCAAAGAGGCCGTCCTCTAACCACTGTTACTTATACGATGCAGAATGTATCTGATGGTCTTGGCCGAGCAGTTAAAGACGTTCGGTTCCCAATTGGAAGGTTGTAAGTTCACATTATGATATGCCTTCCAACCAGAATATTTCAGTTCAGAAGCTAATTTGGAAGGATTACATATGGGCCTTGTGGAATAAATGCTGTGCAGTACACGCAACATTTGAATAAGTCATGGGTCATTGCTATGCAACAATTGTTTAGGATAATGTAGGTCTGCAATCAACTCTTTAATGCCAACAGGGCAGAGTAAAAAAATTATTTATTTGTAAGAGATGTGACCAGCTCAAGGGCTTAAATTGTTGTTTGGAAACCTGTACCTTAATGCAGTTCGCTGCAGGCAAGTACACAGTCTCAGTCTCTACTCAACATTCGCCTAGGCAGTCTGATTTTGTGTACCAGCTCTGCTGTGGGTAAAAGAACCTTGTGGCAATATAATAGCGCCCCATACACAAGAAACAGTTTTATACATTTGGAACGTTATGATTTTAACACAATTGCCGTGTGACTATTTAGGGAATGAATAGAAAATGTCACAGTCGGGTACCATTCTGTTCCGAGAAAAAGCACGATTTAACAGATTGTTCCAGGTGAAGTCAACTCTAGCCGTGCATTGATGATAAACCATACCTTTACTTTTATCTTTGGTATGCATGATAGCTATCTTTACTTTAAATATGTGGAGGACAAGAACCCAAGTATTTGTGTGCTACCAGTAACAAGTCGACATACAATGTGGTAAACCGAGATGATGTCAAGAATGCCTTTCTGTACATTAAAGCAGTTTGCTAATATACTTTGACACTTGACCAGTCGAGTTGTATATCGTGAACCCAATATAGTACGGCTCTTACAGCTCCATAGCAAATGAATAAATCAAATCATATAGGTTTCATGAAATCCCAGGGATGAAGCGTTTCAATAGTTTTGTCTCGTGACGAACCCGGGAAGTCTGATAACATTTTGCACGTACATTTACTTTGTCATATTGTAAACTTGTAAATCTGTTATGCTTCACAAAAATAATTTATGTTTGAAAGATTTACAAATTATTCTTCATAATCGAAGGATTTTCATACGGAAAACTTTATAGAATCTTAATGAGACTAGACTATTGCTTTTCATAGACTATTGTTTTCTGACAGTACCCATACACGTGCAGTAATAGAAATCTAGATTATGAATTTGTGCCCGAAGTTGTAAATTGGAGTACTTTAATATTTACATTTTAAATCTACACTATCCACCTAACATACCATCAGGAACATATTCAAATAAGCATTAGGCATGCCTCAACTAACGTAATCACAACGTAATCACAAACGTAACCTGCTGTCCCCAAAAGTGGACTCACAGAAATTTTGTTATATAAACATCGGATGAAATGTCCGGATGAGACAGGCCTATCGTGAACCAAGATAATTATTGTGGCTGGATATTATCTGAAGGCATGGTCATTGTGATAAAGATAACATGCAAAGTAACTGTCGGGGGGTGTCAGGGGATTGTGATAGCAAGCCATGAATAAGTACACCTTCGATCATCCATTCCACTAAGGAATCAATGAGAAGATCATCAGACACTGTAACAGACAATGATCATTCTCTACAAACCTGCGGGGGAAGAAAGTACAGAACAGAGCATGAGTAACACTTAAGAAACTAATATGTATCAGGCCATCAGTATATGGACTTAAGTAGAAATGGGGTCAGCGGGGGTCACGCAAACTGTCTATTACAATTTGAGTTTGATCGAGACGCAACCCGCGGGACTAATGCCCCTGTCATTGTAGTTTGTATCTTCTTATTGATCACTAGGGACAGTTTACTCGATCTGATATCTGTGTAAAAGACGTTCTTGTAAAAGTCTTTAATTTTATTTTTTACATTTAAAGTGTAAATTGTAATTGTAGCTGTAATTGTCTAGTTGACAACAATATCAATATTTAGTACTGTTTCTGTTATAATTTGAATTATAATGGTGAGAGACTAGCAAGATGGCTAAATTCAATGAACGCCAAAGATCTGTAAGAATAAGATAAGTGTGTTGAATTGGCTCGAATACTGGAATAGTACAAGCACGTGCATTCACTACAATGTAAGTAATTAACATAAAAGCGAAAGAAAGTTATTTCAAATGTGAATTTATGTTTTCAAAGTCAATAATGTGGTTCAGAGGATGTACACATATTTCTGAAAGTTTACTAATGGTCCCAGTGAGACTAATTAGTAAAGCCATTTCGCAAACCTAGAATAGTGTAGTTGTGTTCAGAGTTAAACTTAAGTTATGCCTTTGTTGACGTTGGTCGCATAAAGTGATCAACTCTTCAAACATTGTAACATAACACAAACTAGAGTACTGAAGAAGGTAACACCGTCCTGCAGACACAGTCATAATACACTGAAGTACTCTGACAGTTGGCAAATGGAATTCTGTTACTGGAAGCTCACCGTACAAAGTTATCCACACAGTAAAATGAATAAATCAAATCATATTGGTCACATTGAATCCAGGAGATAGAGTTCGCCATCATTACGTGTTTCATACTGAATTTCAATGTTCGCAGCTTCAGTTTTGTGAGGATCTATATGTCAAACTTTGTTACAGTCTCGTATTTCTTGACTTGGAACAACTTGCGAGTGTTTCGTTTTTGGTAATAATCAGGATGGCTACTACTGCATAGGTAAAATGGGGACATGTTGGTTTTCCAAATAGGGAAACACAGGGAATTGAGAAAAACACAGAAACATAGAAAATTTCTAAGTTTCCCCAATAATGAAATATTTTCTTCTTAATTGTTTATTTGTTGGCATCCGTATCCCAGAATTTTTTCAGCCTTGGTATGATTTTTAAAAAGTGGACTGTTTGAGTACTCGTTTGTAGCTCAAAGTCTAGGACTTGTAGTCTTTTCACAATCTTAACGTTTTATAAAGGCGCCATTAAGAATACCAAGTTTAATTAGTTCATGAAGTTCAGACATGAGACATGAATGATACGATGTCTCCTCATCTTGTCTTGTCCGTAATTATCTGCCTTTAAGATGCATCATCCGAAATTACTGAGTTGGACTCCTCCGTATCATGAGACGGATTGGAAGGAACAGATCAAAGAGCACAAGAGGTTTATGTCTCATTGAGTAGTATCAATTAACAAGCTTCTGTCCTCTACGCATGTAAGCCTAACGTTACATTTCTGTAAATATATTTTTTTTGAAACTAACTAAATGACTCTGTACACCTACAAAGCCTATTTAATACCACAGTTACTTGACTATGCATAGCAACCTCCCTGAAGAAAATTTAATTGAAACTGCAGTCGGAGATTTCAAACTCACTATAATTTTATTTTGGCAC
>JBCAUI010530895.1:0-11325 GCA_038406195.1 Haplosyllis anthogorgicola | reverse complement strand
TTTACAAGAAAAGTTTAACAAATAACATGGTGTGAACTCAACCTTCCACATCCCGCTTTTGCTTGGAATCGGCTTGAAGATTTCGGTCCAGGAAGGGAGCTTACCCATTTTAAAAAATTGAAGATGAATGTCTGTAATGAGATATTATGCTGCGGCCTTATTTCTGATCCAGAGAATGAAATGTCTGGTTAAGGCTCTTCATTTTGAGAACCGGTACAGAACAAAAGGGCGGTCATTTTGAGCGAAAACAGGGCTAAACTGTGCTGCCACTTCCACCTGCCTGAACACGCTTTGCTAATAAATGAGCCAAAAAGACAATCCATAAGCCTGTCACACAAAATCGTCTAGATAGTCTGAAATGCGATAAGCGTTTTTGTCTGGGTCAAAGACACAACATGGTATTTCACCGAGGCAAAATAAAAAAAATTATTTCAGGAGATGCTGGAGACATTTTTCTTTTCTCTACTTGTGTTAAATTTGTAATTACATTTTGAAGGTAATGTTCATAACGACCCTAATACATAGGTGACATGTATCAGCTGAGCTCGAATGTCGAAAGTCAAGTGCAGCAAAGTTGTTTCAATATCCTTTACTGATGTAGGCAAAAGTTTATTTCATAAGGGCTGACAGAATATCTGAAATTGAGAAATGATTGCGGTAAATTGCATAATTTTAGAAACATCAAAGGAGAGATAAAAAAAAGACTGACATTAAGTACCAACGGGTAGATGGTATTTACCCAAATCGTTTACCATGAATTGGTCGCTGGAGTGGAGCAAATTGCTGTATCATGCTGGGTTCATTAAACTTGGTATTTCAGTTGGAAAATCATATAAAATATTTAATAAAAATCTTTAATAAACTGTGAAATACAATAAATGTGAAATATAAATATTTGCATAAACCGCAATTACGAAACAAAACGTTAAATTTATAGAAATAAAAGATTAGAAAATTGATACCATTGAAATCTTTGTGCTTTAAAAAGTGAAAAGACTAAAAACGTAATTCCTGGCAAGCAGGCCCAAGTATCATGCCAATACCTGGCAAGTTTTACCACAATATTTATACAAATGCCAACACTTGGCAAAAAGGTAACTTCAAATGTTCTGGATCACAGCCTTTAATGGAGTCTCCTACGCGCATAGGAAGAATGTTTGACCTTGTCTGTTTTTCTTTCTGTCTGCCTGCTGTTTCTCTCTTGTGTTTGGTTTTTACAAAAGTTTGATAGTGCATTGATAGAGCTGAACAGGTCTTAGATTCCAGTGAGAAACAAGCAGTAGGGTACAAGGTGTAACTTAGAAAGCGTGATTTTATAGCTAAAATTGTGTGATGATGTGCCGAACTGCAATATTAAAGCATAGGAATTCTTTGCCACCCCACAATTGTGGCCGCACTTGACGGGCAATAAATAAAAGCTACACTTCGTTCCCTACTGAGTACGTATTCACGGCCCGTCAGATTCTGTCACAACTGTGTCGCGGTGGATAAGTCCTCTTCGTTAATATTCGATTCAGCAAACCATGATTAAAGCCATAAAATTGCGCTTTATTGCTTCGTTCACTCCTGGATAATCCTCTCTTTATTGTTCCGTACGTAAAGGCAAAAACATTCACCACAATACGTTGGGCTCTGTTGGTCCAGTGTTATATTATAACCACAATGCTGTAATAAATTAATAATGTTACAGTTGTTATCATTTATTTTGTTTTAAAAAGTAAACCAACTGTTGATCCGGATTTTCTCACGGAAGGATAATTGAATTGAATTGGACTGGGTGTATTCCCTATGTGTTTACTAACATTAAGGGGGCGTGGGGTGTTGACCTATTTCAACACCAACCAAAAAATTGCACATTTTTATCGAGTGTTGGGGGCGACGAAAACAAGATAAATGCATTTTGTTACACGTAACATAGAGGTACAACTGCACCATATTACAATGAAGTACTGTTGTTGGAACACAACCAAAATGTACCCTTTGGCAAGACCGTCACAGTTATACCCCTTATTTACAGGACTCGTGGGGAGTTGGACTGTTATGAAAACATTTAAATAGTTAAAATGGCCATGCTACAGCTGCTGCTCTGAATAGAGCAAAAAAGTAAAATTGGCTGACAAGACTGATGGTGTAAATAATGTTTATCAATAGCTTTCTCTGTCCATGCTGCGAGAAATTTTATGTTACATATTGTACACATTATTGAATGAAAAAAGATGATCAGTTTAACATTTCCACTTTTGCACCACAGGAGTGAGGCCAAGAATTGTATACTTTGTAACGTATATGAAAAACTAATTAATGCCAAAGGTTTATAAAAGGTCAACTGCTAAAATGATGCCCTGGAGCCTTTAATGGTGCAAAGGTCCAAATGTGTAGTGCAATTAAAACATGATTAGTAGAATGTGACTTCTATTAGCAGGAGCAAACTTGATGATCATCAAAGGTTGTCTGTTTTGTGGTTTTCACTCCAATCTGAATAGTGATGATGTAAAAACACATTGTAGAACTTCGACCCTTGGCGTTAAATATTTTCACCATTTGATTTTAATGTAAATAATTATATTTATGACCAAGTAAAAATATTTTTTTGTAATTATTCATGGTGTAGTACATGCATGGTATATAAAGTGTTCACTAGGCCTAATATCATGCACACATTAATGTGATACGCACATTAATGTGCACATTAATGCTAATGTGTACTATTTTGTACTTCCTTTATGTCACTAATGATCCAATATTTCACATACATCATAATAATATAAAACTGTTTAATCTCGGATTATAAAATAGATCTACTTAAAGATAGAAACCGGCAGTGAAATAATTTGAATATATTGTCATCGATTTGCATCACTGCCTTCTTGCCATTTATAGCTCAAGCATGACAACAGGTGCCAATGAGAATCGTGCAGTACTTTTTATACGAAGTACGTAGTTTTTTAGTTTGTATCATGCCCAAGACAACTGCGCTCTAAATCAGGATACACCGCGCTTTTATTATCAGAAACCAGCATGCTTGTTTTTCTCTGGGACTGAAGATGTTTTTGGAGTGGAATAGGCTAAAGACGAAAAACCACTCATATGGGTGATAATTCGGTTCAAAATAGTTCACGATATAGAACTGGCATCAGACTTCAACTGTACTTTGAACAGACAGGATACAGCAACAAAAACGTAAACAGAACCTCAAGTTTCAATATTGTAAACTGAAGGACTTTACTGTTACATATTACTAGATCAAACCATGGCAAAGAAGAAGGAAAAGCGAAGATCTCTGTTGGATAAGATTAGAGCGTTGGATACGGAGGATCATCCCCGAGGCAAATTGGTGGGACAATTTTTTCAGGCTTTAGCAGCAGGTGAAATAGAGGTATGTGTCATTTGTTTCTGTTTATTAATATTTATATAGGTTATGTTGGTCCCATAGATCCAGCAATCAATGATTGCTAAGGATTACTGACATTTACTTGTGGTTCACTTAGTTTTTCTAAAGAAATGTCATTCATCAATATTACATAACAGAGAAGGGAAATGAAATTACCAGTACTGTGGCACCGGATCACATGTATTTTAGTAGTCGTACATTAGTACTTGTTGACATTTTTTTATAAAAGATCATACATTAACAAGTGTGAAGATCAATATTACAACAGAACAGCAACCTAACAAGTGGCATAATCGACCTTGCAATGCCAAAAAGAATTTGATATGGGTCGTTGAGCAGGCAATAGTCTATCATGGACAATGCTTCGTTTGAGAGAAATGAAATAAACACAAAACATTGATATGAAAAGAACTAAAAGTAGCCTCCACTTACAGACTAGTCCATGTTTCATTTTGCCAATACAACTTCACTCAGACATAAGAATCAAGTGAATTTCTATTGTTTACAAAAAATAACTGTGTAAGGACATTTATTCTCTAAATCAAACTCTCAAAGTATTTAAAGTGTTATTGACAAACAAATTTATAGTTTCAGTTTATAGTTTTACCAGGAACTGAGTCTACCCAAGCGCAAAAACAATAGTTATCTAACTCAATGAAATGTAACAATGTCCCTCCCAACAAAACACCTACAGTATATTATAATCAAGACCTTCCTCAGTGTTGTTGTTTATTTTATCTGTATCTTATAAATCATTCTTTTTCACAATACATTGACGTAGATTTCTTTGGAATCTGCCAGTCAACTCAAGGCATGTCTGTGTAGTGAGGTTGCAATGTAATGTGCAATCCGTAAATTTGGCCCAAAGCGGGAATCCATTCAAATTAAACAAACGATTGGTCTTTTTCGGCTGTTACCTGCTTACACCTCCCCATATGTCGAAAACATTCCAATATGTCGCATTGATTTCCTTTCGATTATGCAGTGATGCAAGCCTACAAAACATACAATGTTTTGCCATCCAACTTTTATATTCGAAGAACAAACGACATCTAATTGCTGAAACAATGATTGAAGTTTCAATTCAGGCTCTGGGCAATATGTTTAGTCCTCAAATGTCAAAGGCCAATTGATGACATGTATATTTGAATGAAACAATTCAAAATTAAGTGTACAACTAACAAATCAAGTGACATGAAATTCATTCATAAATTGATTTTAAGAGCAGTGTATGTAATACAAACGTTATCAGTATCAAATATCAGTGCAATTTATAAAATTCACTCCATTTGAGTCATGTTTTAACGAAAACAGAATTACACGACACCCATTTTAGATTAACATTACACTTTGCATCCCTGTTTTTACTGTTTGAAGTTGCTTGAAATTCGATGACTTTTTTCATGTATGCTATTATTATGCAAATTTGGTCACTTTTGCATTTTCAAATATGACAAAAATGAAGCACCTGTTTCCGGGTGTTCTCCCGCCAAATTTTACATTTTTCAGGCCATGTTACATGCACATGTTAACATTTTGGGCTATTCCATAAATGGAAAAAATCATATGGGGAAAATTCGTGCAAATAATATGATTTAACCACAGATTAATTACTATTAACCTTGACTTGTCAGACTCAGAAATTGTCAGAAATTTCAAAGAAGTTTCACTTTCAAATTAACTATCAACTCAATTCACATGCATGATAATATATTTAACGTACGAACGCTTTACAAGTCATTCACAGGAAATTAGCATAACGACTCTTGTTCATAACGAATCTTGTTCATTTCTCCACAAGGCTTTCCAATAAGGCTCCCTTTTGTAAATGTACCAATAGAAATGAAGACAATTTCAGCCTGTATGAAGAATTTTGGAAATGAAAAAGTGTAAACAAACTTTGTAGGCTCTATGTGCGACAATTTCAACCTCATTACTATCTCTTCAATTATAAACCTGTGCTATCTAGTTATCAATCGTTTTAAAGTTGTACCTTGCGGTATCTCTTGATCCGTTGCAATCTTAACATTCCGTCGGTACCTTTAAATACAGTATGAAGTCTGTTTACCCCATACCCTTTAACAAGGCAATAAATTTAGAGCCAAACTCAGCCTTTCTAATAAAAAAATTAAACCAAAAAAGTGCGACAGGAAAATGACAATCACTGAAATGTAACTATTCAAATACGTCGTAGGCAACTTTAGGTGTACAATAACAGAGCTTTTTTAGAATTGCAGCAATAATCCTTATTATTATGTCAGTCACTCAACGGTGGAAACTGTATAAGCATGGAAATAATAAGCCCTTATTTACTGTTTTCCATGTACCTTATCACATATCAGTGGTTCTGTAGGCTGTTGTTTACGTTCTTTAAAATTCAATAAATTTCACAATTTTTGGTGGCCCTTGAAAACTGATAAAAGTGCATATGTTGTGAAAGAAACTTTTTGTACTTTCTGAAAGACTTTTATTTCGTGATATTTTTATAAATCCCCTTAGAAAAAGCTTTTAAGGGTATATATCATTTCTATGCATAGAAATTAAAATACGTTTTACAAGTACAGTGCTACAAAATACCTCAATGAAAAATTAATAAAAAATTGAATAGACAGTGAAAGTCAGAGAAGGTATTTGGGGGAATAAAAAACTAGACGTCTAAAATTTACTCAATAACTTAAAACCCTAATGTCCCCATAGCACGGCATCTAAGACCATGACATGCTACCTCAAACGATTTTAATCTAAGAATGATTATGTGGAGACACTGTCTGTTTTGTCCATTTGGTGTTTACCACTCGTAAAAGTCCTAATTGCACCTTGACTGCTTTTCTGATCAATATAAATGATATTTCCATTTATATTTCTTCATGCATCAGTATCCCTGTGTGTCTTTGGTGAAGATGGATGCCTTTTTGGTAGTTTGTATTTCAGTAAATAAATATAATAATACTAGACATCACTTTGTTATTTTTGACAGGAAGTCAAAGAGCTAATCAGCAAAGGAGTAGACCTCAATGCACTGGTGGATTTGAAAACAACTACCCATGTTTCCATTGCCTTTGGGTATGAAGGTTATCTTGACTGTCTGAAAACCCTATTGCAAGCAGGAGCCCCAGTGATAGCAAGCTACCTTAAGATGCACCCCTTGTATGAAAAGCCTGTAATCTTCACAGACTATGAGAACAGTGCCTTGAAACTTGCTGCACAATTGGGCAATTTAGAAGCCATAGAACTGATGTTGAGGTATATAAAGGAGAGGGGTCACTTGGTTGAAGAGAACCATATAATGGCAATACATTCTGCTCTCCTACAAGCCATAGAGAGCAAGCATGAAGACATTGTTGTGATGCTACTGAAAGATTACAGTTATGATAAAGTCTACACAGATAAAACTCTGCTAACCAAGGCCTGTGAATGTGGTGCCACTAACATCACCAAGATTATATTGAAAACCATCCCAAGAAGATTGATAAACTACCTTCCCCATGATATTGAGTCCGAAACTGAATTAACAGCTTTAGAATCTGCCTGCAAAGGAAACCATACTGGCTGCCTAGACCTGTTGCTTCAATGTAACAATATTGCCCTTCTAAGTTATGAGTACCCCAACAACACAAAAGGGTGCT
This sequence comes from Haplosyllis anthogorgicola, assembly GCA_038406195.1. Classification (NCBI taxonomy): domain Eukaryota; kingdom Metazoa; phylum Annelida; class Polychaeta; order Phyllodocida; family Syllidae; genus Haplosyllis; species Haplosyllis anthogorgicola. The sequence goes on along the minus strand of JBCAUI010530895.1, from coordinate 4,308 downwards.
TTGACAATGACATAACATTGAAGCCATTAACCGTCGCATTGAAATATAACAGCTTGGACTGTGCAGAGAGACTACTGGCTTTTGCAAAGGAAAATAACATTAAATTCAACCTACCCACAGCCGCCCATGATGCTGTCAAATATGGCCATTTTGACATATTCAAAAAACTGCTTACCTTGGCTTCTAAACTGGAGTGCATTGATGAAAATCAAAATTACACAGACGTGAATCAAAATGAAATGACTTACAAGTCTAAAAATTTGAAGGACATGAAAGATGAAATAATTAAGCCACCTGCAAACAAAGTCAATGGTCTTCAAGTGGAAATGACGGCAAATCAGAAGGATGCTGTGAACGTAGCACTGGTTGCGGCTGCACACTACAACAGGGTGGATATCCTAAAATACCTGCTGTCCCTGGGAGCTGATGTAAACTTCATCGCGGAAATGGAGATCACGCAGTTATATGATGAACCAGAATTGGATAACGTCTTCTTTGATATAACAGGTAAAACTATTACTGAACTACCTGATTTTCACGCAAATAAACGGAGAGCTAAAAGCTGTGAAATAGTAAAAATTAAATGGCAAAATTGGCTCTGAATGTCACCCAACATTACTGCCTATTTCATTGTGCTCCGGGTCTGTATCACGTTACTGACACCCTACCAAACATCTTTTGTTTTCTGTCCTTTGATTTGGTAAGGAGGATCACCCCGTAATCAGTATTCTGCTGTGTAATTGGACATGCCCTGTACAAAATAAGTTATGTTAATGAGGTCTCAGGGGAGATCATTGGCTGAAAATGAAGTCAACAAAAGCACGTGGCAGTTAACCGTCTAAAGGACGGGCTCTAACTAGTTCATTGTAAAACATTTAGGAATTCTAGATTACATGTTTCACACGTGAAAGAAGGATTCGCGCGAAAATCCGGTGTTGGTCAGGATAGGTTTTTGTTCGCTTTTTGGGAAAGTGGGAATATACGCTGTACTGTTTAAGCGAAAAATAAGGAACACACTGTGGATTCCATTTTTTTCTGGAGAGAGCTCAGCTCCTCGATTTTCAAACATTTTAGGAACGTTTGCGAACAAAATTCTTGATAAACGGATAAACTCCCCACGTGAAACTATTGTTCCAAACAATTGATAAAATTTTCATCCTCCCTGCACCTCATTGATGAATTAAGCTTTCACATAAAATTAATATCTGTTTGGGAACCTGGATAAACATTCCCTAAGGTCTCACAAGGTACGAGAAAAGTCAAGGGTATATTTCCAATCAGATTTCTCAGACAGATAGTTATCTCTTCTGTGTATAAAAGGCATACATTAAAACCTTTTACGTTTTCTGGTAAAGATATTGCAATGTAAAAAAATAATTTACGGATAAAATTACATGTATTTCAAGTACATTTAAATCATGAAGTCCAACTTTTTTCAAGTCAGATATCACTGTGCCATGACTATTGAAGTAAATGAAGTATACATAAATTTTAATTCCCCTTTAAATTACAACGTAAAATAAATTGGCAAGCCAAAATGGGTGTCGCAAACTTCTTTGGCCTAAAGACACGAGGTTTGCAAACACGCGATCCTCACAAGACAATTTAGTATGACCTATCACCAAATATTATTGCAATCACGCACTTTTATATCACTGCATTTGTTTGTAAAATATTACATAAATAATACAAATATCATGCTATTGACCTTCCACAGTTTAGACGAAGACAATTTAAATTTATGAGAAATATTCATGTTCTTTGTCAAGAGTAATGTTTAAACTTTAGCCACTTATATTTGTACTCTCGTCTTTTTTGCTTAATACTATCACTTTTAATTTGGCCAAATATGATCTTGACATGACATAGTTTGGCTGAAATACAGCAAAGTTTTAAATTGAAATAATATGCCAATATCTACCAATAAACCAATATTTAGTCTTTGTAATAGGCATTTGTAGTTTATGTGAAGAGTTTGATATCGATCCATTTGATATAACTGTAGACCTATTTTTAACAAATTTGAATACAAATGTGTTCATATTGTACTCATCATGAGGGTTGATTTTTAATGATTGTGAAGGTGTTTTTCATGAGGATTAGTCATGGGGTGTTTACCTTCACCTGTACGACTATTATAAATGCAATCGTCCCAAAATATATTGATATCACTTATTTCGATATCCAGCCTATCTATAAAACATTGTAGCCAAATGTTCCACATGTTTACTCATAAGTTAATTTACCCCCTAAAGTCCACTTTATTCATTTTTTTTCTTTTTATGTAAGAAGTTTAAAAATCGGGTTATCTGCACATACTAAAGCCATATCTTGATAATTCTTCTTTAAATTCTGATCTCTACCCTTATCAATTTCAGGCCATAGGAAAGAAAAGATATCAGCGCTAATGGCGGCTGCTGCAGGAGGGAACCTGGAGTGTACAAAAGTGCTGTTGCAACATCGCGCAAACATCAACCTGAAATCTCCTCCCATCAAACACAAGGATGGATCCAAAATGGTGTTCCCAGGCGGGTACACAGCTCTGATGATGGCTTCCTATTATGGCAAGGCGGAAATATTGAAACTGTTACTGAAGAATGGGTATGTTGAACGAGATACCGTTACATCCATTATTCAAGATTGACAGCACAATTAACTCGTGAAACGAAATAGCTCTGTGGTCGCAAATCTGTAAAATTAGATTAGTTGAGCCAACGTGTAACAATTTTCTGTAGTATCGAGTTTCAATTTAACCAGAGTCGAAATCATCCAGTTCTTTTAATGCGCGTAGGTCTTTTTATGTTTTGCGACTTTACAAAGCGCTATTCGGCAAATAAACTTCCAAGGTTCGAACAAAATCAAGAAATCATCATAGAGGCCTATTAAAAAGTTTCGACGCAAAATTTCAGTGAGTTCAGAGACATCTATTGGCCTGCCTATAATGTTGCGATCAAATAAGGCGACACTTCACATAGGCCAGCATTTCCCGGACCGAAACTTTTTCTTACAATTTCTTCATCTGCCAAAGCTAGAATAGCGAACTAGTCGCAAACAAGGGTGTGAGAGCTCTGATAATGAGACTTCTCGTACCGAAGAAGAACATTAGCAACTTTCAAAAGTCATGCTGAACGAAAATTGTCTTTCCTGAATCTGGAGAATTTTAACAAAAAGGCATAAATTTGGCCTAAGTTATGACATTGCAAAAAAAAAAAGGTACAAGATATTTTTTAAGTACGGTACGTGTACACATCAGGAATTTGTTTATGCAGTCCAGAAATAATTTATGATTGATTAAAACCATACAAATAATTACAGGGCGGACGTTAATGCAAGAAGCAAACTGGGTTGGACGGCCATGTCACTTGCGATGCACGAGGCACAGTCGACCTGCATCATCCCGCTATTAGAAAACGGCGCTGAGCCCAAGTTTGGAAACTTCCGAGGCGTGGAAACACTGAACAAAAAGTGGCAGCAGATCTACCGAGCCGCGGGCTTCAAACTGCCCCGGAATTCATCGGCTCCGGACCCGGACACGTGTGTACCATCACTAACAGTCCTCTGCAAATTCTTCGTAAGAAGTCACCTACAGGTAAAGCTGTTGACCAGCCTAAGTTTTTCTTATTTATTTATTTATTTTTTTTGCAAACTCTTACAAAGAATAGGACGTCTCAATCACTTCTATATATTCTACACGCAGACAAATTGTTAATCAATTTTTTTTTAATTAAGAAGCATTTCTGTCTTTGCTAGAGATGAGGGATAGCGGGGATCTTTAATATCTCGTTTAACTGGCTTTTGAATTTTATATTTTACATTATGAATTTTATATTATGAATTTTAAACCTTTTCACAGGAGATGCAGCCGCAGAAAAACCTCTTCCACTCTGTCTCAAACCTGCACGATCTGACGCCGAAGATGCGAAACTTCCTTCTCAACGATATAGACTTGTCTAAGGAGTTAAGCGGTGATGACGTTTTCATAGAGGATGAAGAAGACGGAGAATTCAGACTGATATACTATGCCGACTATGACCAGCAAACCTTCAAGTTCTGGGATGAAGAATAAATTGTTAATATTCATGATTGTGACATAAGCTTTAATATATATAGCGACTCCAAAGTACTGCGTAGCTTCCAATGTAAATGATGGGTGGGTGGGATAAAAATATAAAAATATTATATAATGTATTATCTTACAGTGTACGCTGTTTAGCTTGTTATAATTTGTTCTGGATTGATAGAAGTAATAACAAAAGCAATAGGTTTGCTTTAAACTGAGAAAAGATTGTACTTTATTTCTTGCAAGTA
>JBCAUI010530884.1:0-11326 GCA_038406195.1 Haplosyllis anthogorgicola | reverse complement strand
ACTTGTCCTATTTATGCTTCCAAACACATACAACCCAGCTCTAGAATATTTGTTAAATGTAAATGCATTATTTTTGCATTCTTCTTAAACATTTGCAAAATATTTTTTATTAATCAAGTAATTAACATTCTACAATTGGGAAAATGCTACCAGATGCCTTTGTTTACATAACCATATTGTAAAAAATGGACGAAAATCCTTATAAGGCAATATTTTAAATTTTGCACTTTGTAGTGTGCAAAATTATGCAGTTTTACTTTTAAACATCCTATACTGAATCTGTGTCAGTCAGGGCAAGTGTATTTGATTTCAAAAAGTGGTTACTGGGGCAAAAGTCCAGGATTTCATGATGACAAAGTTGGCCTGCCTTGATGACCTACTAGGGGTCTGACTAAAAGTAGTATAAAATCCACTATGTGAAAAAACAGAGTCCAAATTCTTTCTGAAACAGTTGCAAATAAATAGAGGAATATATGTATACCTTGTGTGGATAATACTTTCTGTTTTAACTAATCTAAGTAGAGGGAAACTAATGACTTGTCAAAATGTGTTCTGTGCATTCTGGGACAAGTAGTCAATATGAGACACTGTGCAGTCAAGGAAAAGTAGTCAAAATGTGTCTCTGTGCAGAAAAGGGTTGAGTCAATATCATTAACTCTTTGTCCACAACAAATATGGCTGCCACTTTAAGAATATAGGTCTGAGTGGTCACTGGTAATTGTACCAAATAAGCAAAAAATCCATGATAATGTATTGTTTGCAGTGGGATTCCTCGTTGCGCCGGGGTAACGCATTCTCTCCCCGTGCTGTCCCCATCAGTTGTAAATCAACCATGAATCGTAACCCACCGTAACACTCACACGTACAAATATGTGGATAAAAACCGTCTTAAACGCCAATAAATCACCTTCATAGTCCGTCTAAAGCCTACTTAGCTTAGCTTTTACAATGTTCAATTGAGCCTACAAAAGGCACTTTGAATTTATAATGGGCCTGTAAGAGCTTATAACCATCTTAGTTATACTGTGTGTAAACGAATACATTACAAGATGAGATTCTTTGTTTTTTATTTAAACCGATAAATGAGGCAAATGCGGGAATATTTGAGGCCCGGGAGATACTGAGGATTGATACAAGAATGCATCTGTCCCTATCCCCTGCTATTCCCTTACCCACGTCCCTGAAGCTCGGGGAAAATTTAAGAATTGTTCACAATGGAATTGCAATTGCAAAATCACCATGTTGGGTTTACATTTTCCGTTGACCATCATACAATACTACACGAAACATGTAACGGTGCGTCATAACGATAATATTGTCCAACAGAAGTTCCGTTCCTTTTTTCCACAAAATACCGTATACCTACCTATACAGGCAGACATGCCTTGGACACGTCTGTGAGTTTTGCCATAATTAATTTAAATTTTTTAAGGGACTAAGTTCAATTTTTATTTATTTTGAAAATCCTGCACACTGAAAATCCTGCCAGTGACATGTAATCCAAATGATTAAAAAGAAGGCCTAGCACCCTCCCTCCCTCCCCTCACACCCGCGCACACGTTCGCCTTTCCCCCCGCATGCCGCCAAACCCCGGTCCGCGGTGTTAGGGTGAATTACCCGGGTCTCTTACATGTGATAAATGGTTGTTTGTGACAATAGGATGAGTCTAATTAAGCTCGTAATTAATAGGATTACATGATGAGGTGTCTGTCGGGCTGTTAGGCTGACGTAGAAGTGACGACCATCAATAAGGGAAAGTTTATGAGACTCCCATTAAACGAAGATAAATCTCTTCTTCGAGAATGCAGTAAAACAAGACTACACTTATTTATTTGGCCGAAACCTTCAGATATTAAAGTAGGCAACAGTATCAATTCAGATTTTACTGATTGATCTGCCTTTAACGACTACAGACATTGAAGATACTTAATGTACTGATTTGTTTATTTTTGTGGATCAAGTTCCATTTTATGCGGCCACTGTTACCCTATTTCGAAGCGTACACTGCATATGGGTGTTAGCGGGCAACTGACCACACTTTTTACATTATTTTCAAGTATTGGTGAACAGGCACAGAAATTGTACTTGGCTGTACTTACAAAAAAGGGCTTGCTGACAAGTTCGGTGCTTGCAAAGGATGACTTGCAAGGAAAAAGCATTCATAAATATGAGCTTGTTCCAGGGCCAGGGTCTACCAAACAGAGCTTTCGAATATGATCATTGATAGTGAGAGCACTTGTAGACATGGACATTGACCATAACTTGAACTTCATCTTTCTTTGTTAATCAATCCGTGGTTGGTTTTCCGAACTTAATGTTGGAACTTGATAAAGCTCAGTTATCACCAGGAACTCGCCTGAGAACTCACCCAACCTTGGTGCAAGTTATCCCTCAAGTAAGCCATCATCTCATAATGATGCGATCAAGTCTTTGCCAGCTTTGTACATTCCCACATAGGGCTGGTACCAATTTTACACCTTAGTGAAGGTAATGTACATGTGATATTGCAATTAATAATCGAAATTTGACGTTGCATCTCTATGGTTGATGAACAGCTGCATCGCAGTCCGTACAGGAGGATTACATCGTCTCGCAGCTTCACATGTTCTTCTTCTACAGACAAATCTAATCCGCAAAAAGTGACACAATTTCACTGAAGATGCTTGCGAATCAATTTCTGTTGTCTTTGTGATTGCTCAGGAGTCAACAGCTAATAAAAGTAACAAAACATACAGACTAAATATTTTAATTGCGATTTTAAATATTTTGACTTCGTTCAGTGTCTTAATTTGAAATCATTGGCGGATCTAGGGGGCGTAGCATTATCCCCCTCCCTGAATTTGTGGGCGAAAATGAGGATGTTAGCTTTTCATGTACAATTTGAATAAACAATTTTGCCTGTTTTGATTCAGTTTTTCTAGTTGTGGTGGATTCACCATCTTGTGAAGAAAAGGATACAAAAAAGAGAAACAAAGGAAAGAAAGCGTGCAGGGTCCCTAAACCACCCTCCTCCCTTTCCACACCGCCCCTGTTCTTCCCTAGATCCGCAAAATATTACTGGCCAATGTGTCTACGTGGTACGAATTGATATTTAGTGAATGTCAAGTAAGACTAAAAGCATTACTGTATGTTTAATTAGTAAATATTTACCGTTTCTTACGAAACTGAACTAAAGGTTCCCAATTCATATTGTGAACCTTCCACTATCAGTATTAAAATTACCTTACTTGGCCAATATATTGAACTTGTCTCGAAAATGCGTTGCCTTTCAAGAAAACAAGCTTAAAGATATGACTGCAGTTCTGCGAACTTGATTTCTATCGGTAAACCATACGGTTATTTTACGACTCCGGTGAGCTGGACCACGGCACCGGGCAGCCACGGTACCTAACTGGGTGGCACCACCCCTACCCCTGGCCTGTCCCTCTAGCCCTCTACATTACTTAAAACTGTAACATTTCATAACTCCCCTAGCTTTCATTCTGGTTCCAAATCTTACACTTAGGATGCCTTAAAAATGTTCTTTGTAAAAACGTTTTCTACTTTGGAATAATCACAGTATAAAGTTCTTGCACTTTAAACACTGCTCTTTTCCAGAACCATTGTTAATTAAAGGCAGTTTGCAAACGTTAACCCCAGCAGAGAACTCACCCGACAATGGTGTGAGCCATTACCCTAAAGTGATTGGAATAATAATACAGAAATTCCCAACAATTTCACTTTCTGATCAAACAGTTGCTTCATCTCTTATTTTATTGGATAGTCCTCTGGTAAGTTTCCGGGCGCTCTGGATCCGGATTATCCACCATAGTGACCACCCCTCGTCGTAAACGACCGTAACGTCCATTTCGGGTTAATTACCTCACTCGCCTATTTGTCCATAACAATTGCATATTTAACCGAAATAGCGCTAAAAGAGTCGTAAAAAACGACATAATGGCACTAAAGAAACATGAGTAGGACCTCGGCTACTCATTATTGTATTCATATTATATGGGAGGTCCACAGCATAACGTGACATAACGGTGCTGACCTCCAGAATCAGACGCTCTATGTTACCAGTATAATTATTGTAGACCATTTGTTTTATTAGTCAAACAATCTGTGTTGTGTCTCACAAAATTAGGTGTCTTGACATCAAACGACACCACACACGGATACCTGTGATTTACGGCCACCTTCATTACAAATGATGGTTGCTGATGTTCATACTGATTCTATGGGGCCACTTGTCTTGCGTACCCTCTGTTTCGGACAACGGGTTTCGACCAGTTGCCCGTTTGATTACTCACTTTTGTGATGAACCTACATTTTAATTGTAGTTGCTTTCTGTTGAATAGAGCCACACATTGTACATGGGGTTTAGCAGGCAGTCCTAGCTGTGGTCCTAAGCATGATGGCAATCAAGGTCCTCTTTTAAACGTTTTATGAGGAGTTCCTCTTTGTGAACTTCAAAAACTACTAAATTCCTGTACACACACCTACAGTGCATTTGGGTAGTACCGGGTACTCGGCTCGGTTTCTCCATTTCAAAGTCACATTTTCTGGGATTTTTAGACTCAACCCTGAACAATCATTTTGTTATGGAATTGCATGCGAATTAATTGCAAATTAATGAAAGAAATACATTCCTGGCCACACTGATGCTCACAAGTCACATTTGTTGTCTCGGTATAAATAATTTTGAAACAATAGTCAGTTTTAATTCATTTTAAAATATCCTGATTGTACATGGCTTTGACAAGAAAGAAACTGCGATGAAGATGTTGACAATTCATAGCAAATCTTTTATATGAACACAGTTCTTTCCTTATTTGGCCAAAAAAGGCAAATAAACCCTCGCACACTATCACTCAGATGTGATCGGGGAGGGGGAGGGGGCGGCGAGATGGTTTGGTTCGGGGAAGGAGGGAGATTTGGAGAGCATTTTATAACCTTTACATAACCCGACTTAACAGCCAGTAATATCAGGCATCATTCATGAAGGCATGAAATATAAACCTCCAGAGCCAGGCTTTATTTCCATAAATTGACCCAGGAGGTCGCCGGGAGCCGGCAATAAATGGCTGCGGAGCGCCCATGTATGAACATTGGGCCTGATTGCCTCAGATTTGAGATTTGGAATGAATTCGAAACATTCCATAACAAAATGGTAATTTGTTCCTATGAAGCAGCTACTGTGTGGGGTTGGTGGTAGGGGCTGTGGCTGTGAGTTGCGGCTGCAAGGGGCGACAACAAGCTTTGCGTGAATGAGGAAAATTTCCATATGTGACATTGGCGGATCCAGGATTTCGGAATTCTAGTGGGGGTGGGGACCTTGAGGCGCCCTAATTTCTACCCATTTTTTGCGTAAAAATCATCAAAACATGCATAAGTTTTGAAAATAAAGAAATTTTGCGACATACTGGGAGTCTTTGAAGACAAATGTGAATTTTGAGTGGAAATCCTGGATTCGCCAACATAACAGTTCAAACCAAATTATCAATTGAAGGAACTGTCCAATTGCCAATCAATTGAATGGTGACAATACCGTTGCTAACGTCATTACCTCATAACTTATGGCGAGGCTACAAAAAAATAATATGTTTTGTCTACCGAATTTCCTTCGATTGATGTTTAAAATTCATGTATGAAATAAGCTAATCATGACACAAACGCTGTGCATTTTTATAAGGGAAACAATAAAGGAACAGTACATAATAATAACTAGTGATATTATCATACTTGACAAGTAGGTCTTTCTCAATGCATAATCGTAATGCTTGACGTAATGTCCATTCCCCCTTAACCATAATCGCTATGCATTAGGATAATTGTAACGCTCTACCCCACCCCACCCCCCAAAAAAAATCGCTACACATTCTGATAATCGTAAAGTAATACCTCATCCTCCCCGCCCTCCCCCCAAAACCCCATCGCTACGCATTACGTTGCGTTTTGCAGCTCTTCTACCCATCGTTTCACAAAGGATCTTTCTGCGAAAGACCAATAATATAATTTGCCAGTTGTGCCGGTGTGGGCGCCCCTCTCCCCCGCTCCGTATCCGCTTATGGGACCCGTAACCAAGAACGGGTTATAGACAGAGCGGGCCATGAATGTGTTTTTGATTGCTTGATTCATCCCCTTAATTTTGCCTGCTCTCTGATTTCTTATTTCCTAATTAAATTGTGCACAATCCCAGAGCAAAAAGTTTGCATACATGCATTTTAAGGCCATTTAACGGTGGCATTGTTTAATTGGGCCTTTGAATAGGTGACGCATGGGATTCACGATTTTTGCCACAAAAAGAATTATTTCTGATGTTCAATCATTTCCTTTATTTACTCTTGATTTAATTTTATTGACACAAAGCCAAAGACCAGCCCTTTTTAGAGACCCCCACACACACCATTGTAAATGTCCGCACACGGTCAGAATGGCAAATGTCCAGTACAAACCTTGGTATTAAAGCTATGTCGAAGCCTCATTGCTGTCTTCATGTACAGGTTATCCCGCTCAGTCGAACACGGTTAACTGGAACTTCACGTTAACTTGAATAGGCTTTCTTTCTTTCTTTAGTAAAACTAACGTTTAACTCGAGCTTCTTGTTAGTTCGAACTTTTGATGTCTTCCTTGAGTGTTCGAGCTAAGCGAGATTACCTGTATGTTTCTGTGCGTGCGTGTGTACATGTTATGCATGGGTGAACGCACTCGTGTGTATGTTTCCAGATGCATGTGTGTGCGCCTTCAATGTATTTCTCAGAGATGCGTTTTCAACTACATGATTGCAATAAAAGATAGGCCTAATCCTAAGATAATTTTGGATTTAGTTCAGATTCATAACGAATTTTGTGCCGAAAAAAACAAAGCGGCATTTACGCTTTGTGAAGACGGTTTATGATTTTAGCCGAAAGCGCATTTATCACTGACACTTCAATGTATAATCTCGTTGTATTAAACACTGCAAGTACGTTGCCTTCAGTGTATTATACGGTGCGATTAACAAGGATTATCTCCTCACTCAAACTACCTCTCAATAACCGTAATAACCGTCAACAAATATATCCGTAATATATCAACATAACCGTAAAGTAAGTAACTTCAGAGAAACTAGACAGCCCTGAGGCTTATGGTTCAACTGATTGTAGATGCAAATTTTTACACCATATGACCAACAGTGAGTTTTGTTGTGCAAGAATTCTTAAGTGTTCAGCTTAAACGTGTAAAAAATCGGTCTGTATTCTTGTCACATATTGCGCTTTCGTACAATGGTATAAAATGACAATAATAATGATCATAACACGTATGTTGTACAAAGACACCCTGGCGGATCCAGGATTTCTCTTTTGGGCGGGGGGGGGGGGGGCGCGGGGACAACCTTGCACGCGACAATTTTTACCCACTCTTTACGTAATAATTATCCGAAACTGCATGAAAATGAAGAAAATTTGGGCTGTACGGGGGGGGGGGGCGATGAAACACTATAATGTCCAACATTATATGCTACAAAGATTAATGGGATGTTGAGGATTTTAATTTACAAAGTGACCTGGGTGATAGATTATCAGTTTGTTGTTTGTACAATGAAACAAAAAATAACCTGAAGTATAGAAGTGTAGTCGAAAGTCAACTGTCCTTTTACGCTCAGCTGATGTCAGCGGCAAGTTATGCCAAAATACAGAATTGGAACTATTCGAATTATACCAGCTACAAAACTTTTTTCATAAAATGTCCTCAGAAGTGTCTACATCTTGTACAGGTATTAAAGCCGTGCTGAACCATAAGAAGCACTTGTAGTTTCACACAATGTTAACCTTGTAGCTACCGTACGACAACCTGTGTAAGCTAGATTTACTTGTGTCAACACACTCGAGTGTTGTTGAATTAAAGCTTAAAGTTAAATATTTGTTAAGGAGTTACTGAAACCTATAGACTTGTTGTAATGTCTGTTCAAGTACAAGTCACTGTGCTGTTTACTTATGTCATAAAACGTGTTGCACATTTACTGAAAATTCGTCAAGGTGAAAGACCGAAATAATCGCCGTAAGGAACGTAACGTCTGGGACTGCCTGTATTTCAGGATTTTTTTTCACATTTTCGGCCTTTTTTAATCATTTGGATTAGATTACATAGCCAGAATTTTCAAAGTGCGGCAATCGTAAAAAAAATTGGCCCTAAAAAGTTAAACTGTTTATAAGTATCAAAAAATTCAGATTATTCCAGATCGACTTCTGACAGATCATGTTCGAGGCGACTGTATTTGCCATGTGTAACATGTTTTAGCTGCCATTTTAGTTGGGTTTTTTTTAAATCCTGATTTCAAAGTGCAGTGGGAAATGTAATCTAAACAATTAAACAAAAAAGCCTAAGGGACTTTGCATTTTGCACTCTCCAAAGTCCCTACATATGCACAGTGAAGCTAGTCTTGGGCGACCACCCCATTTTAGGAAGATTAAGTGGTCGCCGATGGGGTGTTGGTCTCCAAAGACAAGTCCAAATTGTGTAAGATTTGATACAACAAATGTCAATTGTTAAACACTTGTTGTACTGTAAAACGTCTACCTTCTTCTTTTCAAGGTATTGTGGTCGTGGATGGTGGGGAGGCCGTACAAAAAGTGGTCGTTCATGACAAGTTTCACTGTATTCATTTTGTCAAGGGTAGGGAAGGTACATATCTTCTCATTTTGGAAACAAAAGCAAATCACGCTGTGCTACATGTATCTGGTTCGAGTGAAAAACGCAGCATGAAATTCCTTTGTTCCCAAAATTTTGGGAAGCTGATTTATCAATCTCATAAACCTTAGAACCAAAGTCGTACTTTTTCATTATTCTGTTTGGGTAAATTTTAATTTATAAATTCTGTGCGCACTTAACGCTAGTCTGGAAGGACGAACAGACGGAAAAGATATACAGAAGTTTCTATGACCAATATTTCAACTACTTTTTCTCACAACTATGTACATAGTTTCTGTCATAGGTAACTAATAACAATCTATTTGTGTTGTGTTCGCACTTATTACCCCCGTCAGGTCAACATTAATCAAACCGTCAAGAAGTCAAAACGACTAAAATAAATGTTTCACTAGATAGAAATATGAAGAAACATGCCTTGACTTAATTTTTAAGTACAGTAAAATCTGCATTAGGCGAACTCTCTATTTTCATAAAAAGGTATGTGGATGACAGCAGTTCGCCCAATGGCTAGAGTACCCACAATGCAGATTTTACTGTATACAAATACTTTTTCCTTTCACTGGACCTGAGATCAATTTCCACAGATCTGGATACAAATGCACGTGTTTTAGCATTCCAGTACATTCCTAGTGCTTGCCTTTTCATCTCAAGCCTTAATGCCCTTGTAAAGGATGCACAGCACAATGCTGACATCTGCAGTTCATACCATAAACAGTAACATCTCCAATGCACATCCACATCACTCATGAGGGTTACTCGTTTTAATAACCGAACCAATTATGGAAAAGAAAGTAACTAAAAATGGCATTGCCAGTCCCTTGCAATTTAATTTTTTTCCATTTTCATGTGTCTAATATTAATGGCATAGATGGTGACTAGCTTCAATTCCACTTGAATGATATTCTGAAGAGTTACTGCATAAACCCAACCAAATACGATACAAGAACAAACTGTGAATAAGTCAAATACTTTGTGTAAATAGAATTACAATTATGAATACCTGCAAAAGATACACACAACAAATTGTCTGTCAATTTTTATTATTGCTTCCATGAAACGTTAGACGTTAGAAAATTTTGTTCTTTTATCAAGTGACAAATTACTAATCGTGGAGACAACTGTTTGAGTAGAGACATTTTTGTCGTGTCTTTGTTGGTAACTTTCGTAATTCATAACCAGACACATAAAACACACACCAGACACAGATTCTCAACATTCTCGGCCATTAATTTATAGTCCAGATGTCATTCTCGCTTCTTCTTACACTATTTCATGCTGTATTGAGTATGTTGTACACTATGTTGCCTCAGGTTCTGTCACTCCCCAGAATACAGATGCCATAAAATCCAGATGACTTCATCCAGACTCCAGTGCTGCTGCATCTGGTCAGTCCATCCTTGAATCTACCCCACCTACTCGTTGTCCATGAAGAATCCTTGTGTTGCAAACTTTAATTTGTTTTCCGGATGATTGAATTCACACATGTAGCACGTCCCAATTGCAACTTTGCTGGACTTAATTTGTTAAATTAATGGCAGCTTAGAGGTAGCACAGTTTTGAAAACAATAAAAATACGCTAAAATCTAACATCAAACAAAATGAATCGACAAATGTTGTGATGCAGCATATGAAATAAGTATGAAAATGAATGAAAACATTGACCAAACTGAGGTCAGGTCGTAAGGGGGTAGGGAGCTTGTGACGTATGGTAAAACTGGGACAAAAGGCAGTACTGTAAAGGTACAAAATAAATGTGAACAGAAGAAAGCCAGAAAGTTGGCTCTTCCAATGGACAACGCGATGATAGAATAGATCCCAGATGGACTGACCATGTGCAGTGGCTCTGGAGTCTGGATGACGTCATCTGGAGTGCATTTGGATTCGGAGGAGCGACAGCGCTTTTGGCGGGTGTCAGTTTCATAGACAGGCCGCCTGAAAGCTGTCTCGCTTAATATTGTGGCGCTACGTCATTAGATTTTACAAAAGGGAAGTCCTAATAGAGCTCAGAGATGCTCAAGATCTCTAGCCAACTGGTCAGTAGACTATCCAACGGCAGATATGTCAGTAAATTAGATGCAAAAAGTCATTGGCGGATCCAGAGGGTAAGGGAGGCGCCCCTCAACCCCACGGCCGGAAATTTTTTTATCATTTTCATGCAGTTTTTGCCGACTTTCCTTTTGTAGGGATTTTCCCCCATTTTTGGGGTGCCCCCCCCCCCCCGCCCCCCACGCGGGAAATCCTGAATCCGGCCCTGAAAGTACTAGTATTTGTTTTTCATATTTACAAATCACCTTTAACATCGCACAAATTTCCGACATGTTGATAATGTTTGACATGTTGGAGCGTGAATCTGGCACAGCCCGACGGATTTGCGTTGCAAACGTCCTGGTCAGAATGTTTTATCACACACAGTCTGTATGCAATCAAACGTACACTGGATGGAGATCAAGCCAGTTTGCCGTTTCTTTATTCTTATTCGAAACATGTCCTTCGATTCGGCAATTTAAATAATCGGTTTTAATTTAGATACCAAAGCGCTCCAATTTGTTTTCTAGTTTGAAGATATATAAAATTGCCCCTCCATCATATGCAATAATTTTAAGACTAAACACATTGGCGGATATTGGGGGAGCGCCGCCGGGGAGCGAGGGGA
>JBCAUI010530873.1:0-11327 GCA_038406195.1 Haplosyllis anthogorgicola | reverse complement strand
TTTTTTCTTGGTTTTGGGGAAAAAAAAAGGGGAAAGGGGGGGGGGTCCCCCCCCCCCCCCCCCCCCCCACGGGTCGGGTGCCCCCCGTACGGGAAATCCTGGATCCGCCAATGGTTTATTAGAAATAAGTAAGTAACACGTAAATAACACGCAATAAGTTAAAATTGGCATTTTGTTCTATTTGAGTTGGTTGGTGAACTAACGTTTTCATATGTAATGTAATTATCCGTAAACAGGGCCTTTTTTTATACATAACCTGTCCACGATAATTCTCTCTTTTCTTAAATTATTTTGATAAAAGCCTTCCAGCAAAAACGCTGAACCACGTTATCCATAATTGTGGTAATTGCAGACTTGCTACAGAGAGAGAGGCTTCTATTTGATTTATCCACTGTTCGATGGATTTTTCCAGCGGATGAAGTGGAACTCTGCCAGCTTTGAGTACTTGATTGTTGAATTCTCTTACATCAAAACCGTTTCCTGCATATTGTAGAAAACAATGATGGTTTACGATTACTGCAAAACATGACACTGAATAAAACCTTAATAGATATCATTTAAAGAGGGGATAAATAAGGTAACATTTTCTGTATTTATGGTCATGAATATTTATTGTGTGCCTTGTGACATGTTTATTGGATGCTTCAATGAATTTCTTTGATTTGTGAAGAAACAAAGTTTAAGGTTTAAAATATTTTTTGCAGTTGGAATGCCTTTTTATTTGTGAATGTAGTTTACTGATAAAATGAATTACCCAATTTCTGTTCTGCTAAATTCCGTAATCTGAGTATCTCACGTTCGCCCATCTTGTATGCGCATGCTTGCCCGGGCCAAGTGATGTAACGATCGACCTCTTTCTCGATCTGCGACCTTGGCATGGCAGTATGATCGGCTATGTACTGTATCGCGTCGTCCCGTGACATTCTAAAAATTTGTTAAAACTACACGATTCTTACACTTGAAAGTTTCACTTTATCACATGTGTAGCTTTATTAGAGGTTTAGCTTAATGCTAATTTAATGACTACCACTAGGTGGCAGTGCAGGTGTGCATCTGTGCGGAATAAAACATTACCTAGCTGAATTATTTTTATATTAAGTTTGATAAGAGGGGCAACCGAAATTGGGGGATTATATTTTTTTCTTATTGTTAGTATCTCAGATAATTTTCATGTTATGCTATGGAGTTTAAACAGTTTAAAAGCGTGTCACGTTCGGCAAGAAAGCTATTGGTTCCAAACGCATAGCTTCGACATCTGTAGAGAATGTTTTTATCCATTTGTTGAATCCATTCCTCTAACATGCTGTCCAATGTACACTGTGGAAAAAGCACACATACCCAAAGGCGTGAATGCCAGTGTCCACAACCAGACGACATGCTCTAAAAATCTCAGATGAGTATCTACCAAATCTACAACAGAGGATGTTTCACGCTGCTCGTTTGCATTCTTCAAAAACAAGTACAAACAAGCTGCCACTTGTGCTAATAAATTCAGGCAATTAACCAATAACCTCTACTTTTGTTATGGTTTTCATGTTACGTTTATTCCTCAAGAGTGTTAAATGTTTACGATTCAAAAGTAAACCAATTATTATAATTTAAAGTTACAACATTTTAGAAAATCCACATAAATAAAATTAGGTTTGTCCCGTAACCTGACGCAGTGTTATTGGGGAGGTATGGGCTTTTTCAAAGTGGACATTTGTTTTCAGGGGAGTTGGGAACTTTTTGAGGTTATAACGTATTTCATAGATGTTTCCCGTGCAAAGCACGGGTTGCACCTAGTGTACATTAAATTATGGTCGTAAAACGCTGTTCGCGATATTTGTTCGCGATATTTGGCGGGCACCAGCAAAACTAGTGTCTATTTACTTCCTATTGCAGTTCATCATGTCATCACCAAATATTCGCCTTGTAATAGTGTGATAGCAGTAGCATTACTTGTTTTCGACTAACATCATCTAACATATTCGACTAACATATTCTAATCGTTGACGCTCTTGTTAGAAGTTGTGTTCAGCATTACAGACATTCAGTTTAATCTTAAATGACCTTAAGTTATCTGAATCCAACTGGTTCAATATTCCATCACAAGTTACAGTCTTATATATTCACTTACAGTTCCAGAGCTGTTTTGTTGTAAAGGCCCATTTCTTCACCAAGATATTCCGCGTACAGACCCCATCCCTAAATGTTGTAAAGTACAAATGTTAGAACCACATTGTGGCATACTGGAACAATAGCGCTTATATTTGAATAAAGAGTTTCTTTAATCTAAGTTTCCAGGTTTGCATACCTCGGTGTAGGCAGTGTACCATGGGAAGTTGTATGGTACAGCGTAGTACTTTGTGCCCCACAAGACCCTTCTGAACTCTGGTAGGGGTTGCTCATTGGTATATGTGATCTAGAGTGTTAAAGAGTATATTTTGTAATTTACAGCGATCGTGTAGGCTCTCATGAACATTTTTATTTTACCGCTCTCTTGTGATGACAAAGTTGGTTTACCTGAAGATGATGACCAGGGTTAGCCTCATGTAACGCAAGAGCCATCATTGTGAATGTAGGCCTGAAAGAAAGGTATAGTTGAAATTAAGAAATTCGAGTTGTACAAAATGTTAAATTTTAAATAAACACGGTAAAGTTGAAAAGTATTGAAACTGTAGAGTTATATTGACTTATGTTCATGGACTGCACTTTGCACCATGTTGCACTGTGCACGATAAAGAAAGCTGACATCTCTTTCGACTAAATTGTTACCATTCGTTACCATTAGTATTTATGCTATCTACGGGTAATGTTAAGCAACGTGCAATTAGTGTTTAATCTTGTGGAATCCATTCTTCAGTTTACCAACAACAGTCATCAGTATAACATAACGACATAACATCTCGAGTCCAATATTAATTCTCAATGAGATACATACCTTCTTAGTGACCGACGGAGATTTGCATAGAATGTTCCGGAACCATAACTACCTGAAGGACCATCATACGGCATGGGTTCGACTCTATTCCGCAAACAGTAGCAAGTAGAGTATGGATAGTCAGCACCAAGAAATGAATGTACCAATATTAGTGATTCAGTCGGACCGTTATTAAAATAACGAGAGAATCTTGAAAATAAACTACATGAACTAAATGACTACACCAAAGCAATAATCGACACTAAACATACAGTAATCTATGCGCATACAAATTAATATAAGGAGGCCATCCACAGAGCGAGTCGTGAAAATATGCATCATGCATTTCCGGTAAAAATGTAAAGACCAATGGTTAATCGAAAGGAATATTTCGTTTCATTTCCATAACTAAATTGTGTTCAGTGTTATTGGTAGTAAGGACATGAACATAACGAATCTAGTCCAGAAGTGAAATGAACAACCATGTTATGTTAAACTACTGCAGTCGTTCATCTACTGGGAGAAATTATTTTCACAAATTAGCTTGAATGCTGCACAACCGGGAAAGGTATACAGGTTTGGTAGGTATACCTGTTTTCTGCATTTCTCACATTAGCAGCAAACGTTCCGGAGCTAGGAAAGTACAAAGCTGGGGCTCCATCTGTTGAGGTGGAATCGATTCTGGGCAAATACAGGTCAACCGTGAAAATGTTATGCTTAATACAATTACACATACTGACATAACAGAGCAGCTTTGCATGTTTGTACAGCTTGCCAAGGCAGCCACATGCAATAGCCATGTCAGAAGACGCACAAGCAACATACTTTATATGGTCTCCATTGATGATACGATCCATACATTGACGGTCGTTGAATTGGATTTCATTTTGAGAACAATAGAATTTCACGCTGCATGTTTTAACAACACAGCGTGAATTTGTGTTGTTCCCAAAGAATAAGGTACCTGGTCCTTTTATGACTGATACAATCACTTCTTTCATATTTCACACCTTCGCTTGACCGAATGTTCTTCGAAATCGTACATGTATAAAGTCCTTCCTTTTGCTAAGCTCTTTTTAATTGAGACCGATTATCATCAGGGAAGACAGAAAACTTACAAAGGAGCATTCGACAACACAAGACACTATTACCTGTCATACGCACGGAAGACGTTAACACCCATGACTTGGATTGTTGAGTAATACATTGCACCGGGTCCATCATAAGGTGTCGGTGCCACTCTAAGCAAAAGATTTTAACACATAGCCAGAGACAGGACACAAATGGAGCTACTTTGATGTACACTTGGAATTAATGTTATTTTAAAGACATCTGATGAAATGAGCGCCTTTTGATACCATTGAAACACTGTGCTTTTGTTTGACGAAAAGCACGGAATGGTCCCAAAATGCGCTAATTTATTTCTTATTGCCTTAATTTATAAGGCAATAAGAAAATAAGAACAAACAGACAACAATAAAAGCTGGAAGAAAAACAACACTGATTGGTATAGATATCGGGAACATAAAAAATCCCCGTATATTACTAAAAGTTCAAGTATTCCTGTGTCATAAAAATACTTCCGAAGAGGTGAAGTTCATGATTTCATTTGCATTTCAGTTTACGAAAAATAGAATAATACACAAAATATTAATAGTCAGAACCTATGAAATGGAGGTTGGTACGTGAAAATCTTAAACGTTTCTCTTTTATGGTTGAAAGGTACTCACCTGACTGGAGTTTGAGGTATGTCTTTTAAAACTGAGTTGAGCTTCGGTTCAATTCGAAGATGAATTATATCACGGAATTCTTGCAGTAACTGCTCCTGTAATTGGCAGATGTGAATTTCACGTTGTGCGTTCAGGCGCATCACTAAGACAACCCGTAATTTTTCTGTCCTTCTGCGTCATCAAATTAGTAGAAATTTCAAAAGTTATGTATTTTTTGTATGAAATCGAACAACTTACAGCAGTCCTATCGAAGAAATCTGCCCGTCTGGTTTGTCTTAAATGTTCAACAAAATGCGACAATTTGCCTTTAAAACCCTCTCTCTCCTTTATCTGTAAAGATCAATGTCATGAAATAATTGCAGCGTTTGTAGTAGCCAAGCTTAAAATGCTAAAATATCATAGGGAGATCATGACATTTTATTACCTCTTCCATGTTAGCTTTAATTCGTGCAACCTCTTCAAGCCCAATCTGCCTAACTTCAGCTGCATTGATATTTGTTGACAAGTGGAACCTAAAACAATACATAATTACGCACTATGACTTTATCGACCTTTATTTGACTGAATGTAAGTATTCATTAAAGTTAAACAAGTCAAGGAGAAGAACGTTGTATCAGGACTGACTACGCGCCGGACAGATCACGCCCCTCCTTCTCCATCCAGGGACAGATCACGTGCCGGAGCGTGACCTGTCCTAGGTTCAATCACGACCCCCAGTCTCAAAAGCACTCCATTAAATTTTAATTTGACATGAACTTTAAGTAAAACTTCAAGCAGAATTGAAAGGCAATCAAGCATCACAGTTGAATGCATCCCTAGGACTTAAAATCTAAAAAAAATAATCAATTTAATTTTAATAAAATCAAACTATTAAACTAAATTTAATTTAAAAACCATTAAAGAAAAATTTAAAAGTAATAAATAAAACTTAGTTTTTTAAATATTGATAACTCTTGTGTATTTATGTAAAATTTGTCATTATTTTAAATTTAAAAAGTACTCTTTATGTAATTTTTTTAGTAATTTAATTTTTATTAAAACTAAATTCACTTTTATTTTTAACTTTCACTATTCAAACTAGGAAACAAAACTTAATTTAAAAAACATTGAAAACATGATGTTAAAGGTAATAAAATGAAACTTAATGTTTGAAAGTTAATAACTATTTCATTTTAATGTAAAATTGTTCTCTTTTTTTTAATTTAAAAAGTACTCTTTATGTAAAATTGTTTTAATAATTTCATTTTTGTTAAAATTCAATTGATTTTTATTTTAAATTTTAAGTTCTGGGGCCATATTCAACTGTGACACTTGATAGCCTTTCAATTCTACTTGAAGTTTCACTTAAAGTTCAGGTCAAATTAAAATTTAATGGAAGGTTTTTGAGACCGGGGGGGTCGTGATTGAACCTAGGACAGGTTATGTGCGGCGTGTGATCTGTCCCTGGAAAAACGATGGGCGTGATCTGTCTAGGGCGGATTATTGAGACTGTTACAACGTCACCTTGTAAGGACTAGTAAAATTTTGCTATTTTACTATTTCCGACTGCAATGAATCATAAACGAATATGCCGAATTGGTTGATATCACAACATACTTGCAGTTACCTAAGACAGGCTTGATAGTATTCTGAACCATTGTCAAATTCTCCTACTCCATAATGCTGCCTAGTATGTTTTGAGTATACCTGCAAATTTATTCACAAATAGTGTCTCTTGTGAATCCAGCAGGAAGGGAATAGTTCAGTAAGAAAACATACAATAGAATCTTCCTTTATGCTGACACGTTTTATGTCGATGAAATCAACAAAATGCGTCGTAAATTCATTTTGATTATATTGCATTATCTTATCCGGCAATATTAGTTTATAGTTGTAAAATGTCAAGTAAAATATATATGAGATAAGTATTCTAGTGAATTGTGGATATTGCACCGTTATGAATACATACTAGATGCGACATTAAAGGTTTTTCCAAAATTAATTTTGCCTGGAAAATTAGGCGCCTAATTAGGCAAATAATTATTGGTAAATCAAGCAGTACTAGTGCATTAAATCATCGAAATCCTTTAATATGAGACTTATTTCTGGATACTTAGATAAGTTTTGCTGTTGTGATTTATTTCAAGAGGAACCTGGTCAAAATTTGGTTTTAGAATTAGGTGTAGTGATATCGATCATACGAAAATGGACCGGAAGCAATAAAGATCAAAACTTACATTTCTTACAAAATCTCTCAATCTAACATATACAGGTTGTATAATATTACTGATTATACTGAGTCCCTCTTCTGTAATGCGTGCTCTGAAAAGAGATAATTATTTTATAATATTCCATGCCCTTTAGTGTAGCCCTATTATACACTGGACTTGCCACACTTTTCACATGGAAACTAATCATCTAATTTTATTTTGCCAAGCATCTTTCACATATGAACGAGTTACAATGAGTTACATGGTTATTAAATGAATTGGTATGTACTAATCTAATTGTTACATCTAATGTTACATATCATTCACATTTCTGTTGTGGATCAAGGGCGCGCAAAAGTTCCTATTTTAAGGAAGGTGTGGGCCTCCTCGAGAGGAAAAACGTTACAGCTTCTTTCAGATTTTACGATCAGCACAGTTAGCTCAGTACAAATGCAATCCTTGAATTTAAACCATTAAGTTTAACCATGGTCAATGAGAGAAAAATTAAGCTCTACGTGTCACTGGATCGTGACTCGACAAGTGACCATATTCTAATATTGGTCAAATCTTCTACATTTAAATTATTAAGTTCTCTTCGGAATGTGTAAGCAGTATTTCCATGTTCTAGTTTTACACTCACCTGAATGAGTCATTGAAACGTGCAAGCATCGCTCTTGTTAACGGTAAAGCGTACATTGTTTGATTGGCCGGAATGAGTAAACCTTCCTCTATCTGCTCCGGAACACCACGCTGTGAAAATACAATTTAAGTGATTAGCAAAGAAACTACTGAAATACCACAAAATTGTTAATAAGTTGTCTGACTTTGAACAGCAGTTGTATTTTTGTAAATATTTGGGGACATTAGAATTCCATGCAAGTACAATGGAAGTTCACACCATTGACGCACATAAAAGAGGTCTATATTTTAAATAAAATAAAATTGTGCACTTACCATCGATACTTCGTGGTTTGTTCTGTTCAACTCTATAGCTTTAGTCATAAGTATTATCCCTTGTTCAATCATTTTTTTAACTTTCCTCATACGGGAAAAATATCTTTCGTAATCTTCTTCTGTCTCGAATCGCATATGCTTAACCCAACTAGGAGGTCTTTGAATTCCTTCTAAAAAATTTAAAGGAGTTAAGGCACCATACCTGGAATAAAGAGATGAATTATGTAAGCAACGTATTATTTACCTCTTAGAATGGCAATGTATATACATATTTCAGTGGCTGTACAAGAAAAATCGGTTTAGCAAATTTGCGATTCGTATGTCCTTACATTCTCCAATTATGTCCTTCTCTAAAATAATCTAGTTGGTCGATGAGAACAGCTACGTTTACTCTGTCCGTGTCCGATAATTCTTCTACATTTAAATTATTAAGTTCTCTTCGGAATGTATCAGCAGCTTCCTATATGAAGATGAAAGTGAAATGTACAAAAAGCCAATTATAACAAATCGACAACAAGAAATCATGTCTGTGGATATGCACGACATACAAACTTTCATGATGACATATGTATCATATTGTGAACAAAAGAAATTTACATTGTGTTGCATTTGTATTTGTGTTCACCCGAACACGAAAAGGCGTGAATTTCTATTGTTCCGCGAATAATAATTTATATTCCTTCATTTTCAACATGAAACTTAAAGCTTACTTTTCTCCTGTCGAATGCTTCAAGCGAGTAATCTTCCAATACGTCATCATAATTGTGATTTTTCTGTACTGTGGCAAATGTAGGGAATTCTTTCAATCTCCACTCCCAGTGACGCTCACAAATGTCGTCAAACATTTCATTGCACGGTAAACCTGAAGAAAACGAGATAAAATATATTACACCGAGAAATGTCTTACGTTTTACCATGTTATATTTTTTTCTATTTTGTAAGCTCAACAATGATTCGGGACAGGCTGGGAGACGTGTACGCGTGTTGGTTTTTGTTTCTGAAAAGTATACGAGTGATCAAATAATTACTATGACCTTGCCCTTGAAGTCGATCTAATCAGGGGCATATAAACTTTATGTACTCATGATCCAATGAACTTGGTATCCAAACGGGACCTAGAAGTCATTAGATGTACTACACAGGTGGTGTATGGAAACTTTCCGGAAAGAAGATTTGAGTGCATGTGCATAAAATAATTCAACATGGAATTCTACTGATGCAATTTAACAGAACATACAAGATCTGGCAGATGACGTTTCTACATCAAGTGGGTTAAAAGGGACATTTTTACTGACAGGTGAAAGGATAAACCAACATAACCGAAAACACTGTTCATATGAGTGGTAAAATGAACATCTTAAATCTTTACAAAATGATATGAAAGATATGAATCTTCCTTTTAACTTGAAGGATAACCTTCTAATTACAGGTAGGAGGGACATAAAACAAAAATAAGTCTCTTAACTCACACTTCTATCGACTTGGTTTGCTTTGTGATACAACCAGCAAATTAGTATTTGATTTACGCTTGGATACCAAGATCTGGGTGGTTTTAAGTACAATCAATATTGCAGTACAGTAACTACATGAACGATTGTAAATAAGCTACATGAATCATGGGAGAAAACATGAATTAATATTTGACTCATCACAGAGATTGATTACATAGACTGCATAACAAAAGGAATTACATTTATCCCAATAAAAGTGTTGCCATGGCAGCTATCCACATACCCACATATGCTTTCTGATCCACAGCTGATTGTAACGATGTGTTCTGCTCCTGACCCTGCTTAGTTTACATTGCTCAGATATTTAACTGACATTTTGCTTTACACAAATATGCCTATCTCTTCCTGGCAGCATTCGTCATGCAGAGAGAGAACAAGGTGATTAAATTACTTTTATCCGTTATGTTGGAAGGTAACGTTACCGGTTGTATGTGTTTCTGTCTGATTACCTGACTGGCTGTTTGTTATTTAAACTTTTTATGATCTTTGATGTATAAAGTTGTCGGGTAAAGTTTAAGGTTGTGGCAACAAAACTCTTCATTGCAACACAGACAATGCGTTATTTCGTTATTCAGTAGAGTACGAATTGTATGTTATGTATTTTGTATTCAAACTCTTCTTTCTATTCTATTTTACGGTAACTTTGTTGAACATGCAATCCAAGAATAGAGTATTATATTTTCCTCTGCATCTTTAAAAATGTCGATACAGCCCAGTTGATTTCATTCGGTTTAAAAATAAAGTAAACCAAACTTCATATTGCTCAATTGTAGGTGTCTTGAATTTTCTTGTGAATTCAAACAATCCAAAAATGTCATAATGCTAAGACCAGGAGTGAATTGCTCATTCACAATTTTACTGAATTGCTTTGTTCAACTTATTTGACAAAACGATAATGCAGCATGAGTTGTTAGCATAATTTTAGTTTATATCATTTGTATTATTAACTCACAACACACACTAGCCAAAAAATAACCAGAACAGTAAAAATTTACAAGAATAGTGTATAGTTTGTACTGCAATGTGTTTCACGAACATTAAATAATTTTTTCCACTTTTGTGTTATAAATAGATCAATGCCGTTGATTGATGTTAGTTATCGTAATTGAGTTGATTACACCGTTACATGCACTCGTATTCGTTTTTTATTAGAAGGTCAAGTGCAATTTGAATGTTTCTTGGCTTTATTCTGCTCGGTGAAACAGGGAAAAGACCTAGCTAAAATGAATAAAAGTGGTCATTTGTTTTGATTTCATTTGCCATGCAACAAAACTCCAACAGACAACCCTCCATGATGAACAAAACTGGTCGCAAGACAAAAATTTACCTGTGGTCTTTTTAGCGTTGTGGTCTCACTTTAATTCTTCTTAAATAATAAATCAAAATACTTTAATGTTTTGAATTGGGAGATTTTGTCTGGAGTAAACTCTACATGCATTATTAAGGAAAGATTTTGGTTACGCTGGTAGAGCGGTTGCTTCTCTGCTCTCAATGGCACATTCGGCTTGTCCCAATTAAAAGATTCGGAAATTTGATCTGGCGTTTACATATTTCAATAAGCCCACTTTTGGGACGACAGGTTGCCCCAAGTAAAACGTTTACCTGGTATTAAAACATTAAATGTTATCTACATAACAGCATTTGAATCAATTCGTTTTCTGAAATGACAAGTCAATATGCATGTGAAACTTTATCAACTAAGATTTTGGCAAAACAAATAACAAAAAGATTGAAAAGAACTATTATTGAACGGATCCATTCAATAAAATATACAAACAAAAAAAACAGATGATTTAATTTTATGTAATGATTTCAATAAAAGCCTTAGTATTAATAGTAATAGCGTTGGGTTGTTCGGTTCCCGCCACATGGTGCCATCTAGTGGCCAACGGAAGTGACATCATAGTGTACAATGTAAATGAGATGTACGCAGCCTCCAAATCACATAAAAGAGATCGCACATGTGCGGCATCTCAGAAGGAATCTATCAGTCAAAGGGATCACATCAGTATCTATTTCTAGTTGCCTCAGGTAAATACAT
>JBCAUI010530862.1:0-11328 GCA_038406195.1 Haplosyllis anthogorgicola | reverse complement strand
TATCTATTACTTGGGACAGTTCAATAAATATGTTTATGTTTAAAACTTTATTAGTAGTTGAGCTCATTGACCATTCCCCTTATAGAACTCGCAATATTTAATACGAGGACGACAGCCGTTAACAAATGATTTAATTATATGCTGCAGATATTGGTATCATACAAACTATTACTAGAATACTGAACATTCGCACATTTGTTTTTGTTGGTAATGTTGTAAGTCGTTTTAGTAAATGTTTATCGAGCACAAGAATGTTTTAAAAAATTAATTTTAAATTATTTCTGATGTACTTGTAAGGTCTTGAACAAATTGGTGTTGAATATTACAGACAAATGAATCACTTTAGAAATTGTACAAATTCGTTAACTTTTTACTTCAACACTTCAGCAAGTTCAATTTTATCGAAAAGGAAAGTTAATGAAATACTAATTGCAGTCAGGTGTCATTTTATCTTACATTGTGACACGAAATAACATAAAGAAGTTATTCGCCATTGTACCATTGTGGTTATTGTGAAAGATGAAGATGACAGTTTCGTGTAAATTACTAAATTCGTGAAGGGAATGTTTTCAATAGTATATGTCTGTCTGTCTGTCTGTCTGTCTGTCCGGGCTACAGCTTCTGAACCACTTGACATATTTTTGGTACAGAGGTACACTTCATAGTTGTTTAGGTGAAACTTGAGTACCATGTTCATAAAGGTCAAGTTTAAGGTCACAAGAATAAAAATTGTACAGTTTTTGACAGTCGTCTGCAAATGTCATATTGAACTTTGCGAATCTCTAGTATTTGTGATTAATGCACAAAGTCAAGGTCATTTGAAGGTCAAATTTGTAGTTCCTTACAATTTCTTTTATGTTTTAATGATTAAAGCATTTTAATGACTATTCGTGAAGCGGGCGTTGGGCCTTCGACCGAAAGGCATTCCTGTTTTTAAATGAATTAAATACCCTGCCGTTCACAACCATAGTGATGAAAGAATTTGAAATGGGTGTGCTATAAAGGAAGATGGTATGACAATCAAATCAAGTTCGTAAGATGCAATTATGTTTGACTCCATTGTAATCAGCCTGTGATTTTATATTCTCACCCAGTGACCGAGCGTAATACTGTTACTACCGATAGTAACTATGCTGGACTACATTAACAGCTAGTTATTACCGCCGCTTGGTGGGAGTTCTAAAAAAGGCATCGAGATAAGAATTTTGTAGTATAGATTTAGTCTTTGAAATGGTTGCATAAAAATCTCTCCGAACTCTTATTTTCCCCCATCTAAAAGTGCTTATCATCTCTACACATTCTCATAAGTGCATCAGTGTAAACTCATCAGATGTGCTGATTTCCCACCCTGTTGCATGGGGTGCAAAAAGTTTGACAAAGCAGTCTTCTGGCTGCATATCTACTGAACTAATCCCTCAAATTTCTTGCAAGCAACTAGTTTATTTTTAATTTATACAGTACGGTAGCGTTGCATAAGGACATAATGAGTGTGTTACAAAATTTTGAGTCGTGCGTTAGTCGAATTCATGTGAATTAGTATTAAATTATATAACGAGATCATTGTCTCATTTTGTGTATTTTTCCTCTCTACAATATCTTCATGCAACATCAAATTGTCCCAGTATTACTAACATTGGAAGGGCACATATGACGACATTGACATCTCTCATCTACCATCTATTGTTCGTGTCACTATTGTTCTTAGCTTCAATTTAAATATTCTATCCGTACACAATAAAAATAAAGTTTTCAATAAAAATTTGGACCTTTAAAAAAATTAAAAGAAGTCGTGGAAAACGTAAAGAGAACGGGATGGATCAGTGCATTGCAGAAAATGTGAATATACATGCCGATATTTAGTGAATCAGCTTTTGCGAAAAAAGGAATAACCAAGGGTGCAAACACAATTAAGCTACAAAGCATTATAACTAAACTCCGAACATTAACAGTTCTAATCTTATGACTCCTGCTTATTCCATGCTTTATTCCATAGCATAGTGATGATACCATGAACAGTTCCGACAGCAGGTGTGTTAAGAAAAGTAATGAAAAACTGGAAAGGATAAAGGCTAAATGAAGGTTCTTCTCAGCAACAGTTTCCAAGAAAGGCACACAGACATTAATGGGTCCACTCTCCCTGTGTTCAATCAAAAACGAAAAGGTTACATTCTGTGCAAAATTAACTAAACCTCCAAGAGACATAAGAAGATTATTGCATCTTTTGGAGAGCCCTTTCCTTCTAAAAGGAAACTTCACAATAATTATTTTGTTGACAGATAATAACCATATACATAATAGAGACATGAATATTACCTGTGTATATGCGACACCTAAAATCTTACACATACAAGTACTTAACCAATCTATTGTTCGAAGTGTGTTACGATATTGGCTGTTAAGAATTAAAGATGTCATTATTAAAATTACACCTGCTGCATTACTAGAACTTAAAATCAAAAGAATGAATTTGGTCTTTCCTAATGAATTTCGATAAAGAAAGATAAAGAAATTTTCAAGTAAAACAATACCACAGAAAATAGGTACAATGTACTTGTTGAAAGGCAACCAATCAAAGGTAATTACCACATTACAATAAGTGTGCTTTTGGGAACGTTTAACAGGAACACAAGGAATATGTTCCCACAGAAAACACTTGCAAATTTTTGAATGTGATGTTATTAATATGTCAAGATCTATGAAAAATTTCGTAACATATTTCAAATTATTTCCAATTATTATAAGTACCTTTAACTTGGGTACAAAATGAAACATTTTGAACGAGAGAGTGACAAGTCTGTTATTGGATAAATCAATTAGAACAATGGCCGAAGCATTACTAAAGGACAGTGCAAAGGGTCTTTGAAGCCACAAATCCTTTAGAATTAAAATATTTAGAGAAGATAAGTCTTTGAATGAATATGGACCAATTTTGTATATCTTATTACCCTTTAAGTGTAAGCGTTTTAAGTTCTTTAGACCTGAAAAGCAGCATTTATTGATTTCACTCAAACTGTTATTACTTAGATTGAGATGGCGGAGCTTTGACTCGGTACTAAACACATCTTCAGTGTAGCATAATTCGTTGCTACTTAATCCTGTATGAGACAAATCAAGGAAAACTAAATTGTAATGGTAAGCGAAATTAACAGGATTTCCGAGTAATGCGCTATATTTCAATGAAATGTGAACCATTTGGTGAGGCATAGACGACAACAATTTTTGATCGGATGAAAATCGACAGGTCATCGAAAGCCCACGACAGTTACAATTTTGTGGACAATATAGACCGCATAGAAATTCATCATCGTTTAGAAAGCAGTGATTAATTCCATCGCACACTTCTGTTATGTGTAGACAATTTCTGTGTCCTTTGCAATGAAATAATCCAGGACAACTGACTTCTTGGATTGTGTCCGGACAATTCATTTCGTCATGTCCAAAATGGCAGTCCCAAGTTCCGTCACACAGCTGAAAAGGACGTCATAGCCTAATTCGCTGTCATAACCAAAATTTGTTTCTTTTATACAATTATTTGACATTTTACTTTTAATCAAACTTAAACTTTTAGACCAAAAGTGAACTGCGTACCTTCCTGAATGGAATACAGTAAGATTCTGGACATTTAAAAGCATCCCTGCAATTCATGTGAGTACAGTTTCTCAAATGAAGACCAAAAGGGCAAGATGAGGTCTTTCCTTCTTTGTCTTCATCAAGATACACAACTTATCTTTTGGAAGCACCGAGAATGACCTTCTATACATGGTGCCATATTTGATGGATAAAACTCCATGTCCTTAATATTTTCTTGCAACAGTGCTTCATACTTGGGTTCATCCTCTGCCTAGAAAATTGCCAATAAAAGATAAAACAATGTTTTGGCACACATGGAATACTAAAATACAACATTTCAACTTAAGATGGTTGAGAAAAAAATTACCAGTGGTAAGTCAGGAATCAGGTCATCAAAGTTTACATCTTTCTGTTGCAACTTGATTGGAAATGAAGAACAATCATACCAATATTGCAATGGGTTATTTTCAATCTTTGGCAGTGCAAAATGATAAAAATCTTCAAGACAGTTATGTGGAATATATTCCCTCTCTTTCAAGAGAGACCACTGAATGCATCCTCCCTTGACACACTGATAATAGTGTTGGGGACATGTGCAATTATTTCTGTGACATTTAGTGAAGCAAAATGTTGAGTTGTGTACTGTCACATTGTTTAATGTGCATGTACAATTGGATTCGTCGGTGTATTGAGAACTTGGTGCAGGACAGTCGACTTCACCATTGCAGACATCTGCTTGTGAAATTAATGTCCCGTCTGCACATACAAATGAATTTTCTGGCAAATCTGTTGCGCTCTCCGGATAAGGATTATTTGGCAATTTTTTCTTGTAATCGGTACTATAATTTCGACTGTTGTGATCATAGCAAATAAACTGGTCAGTAAGGGATTCGTTGCAATTGACTAACATCCATTCTGGCTGCAAAAGGTCAATTAGAGATAAAATTCCACACTTCGCATTGTGACCGAAATTTGGTTGTAAAACTTCGTAAAAGTTATCCTGGCTTTTATTTCTATTGATGAAAACAACGTCTTTACCAGGATACATAAATTTATTCCACATAGAGTACGTAACTGGTGAACCGTCGCTCCATTTCAATGATTGTTTCTACAAAAGCAAAAGTGGACAAAAATCACATAAACTCATGTACTAAATGTTTCTCTTTGAAAAAAATGCGATATCGCGTTAAATTGTTCATTTCTCTTCAAATATTTAGCACAATTTGTTTCGCTTTTTTTTTCTTCTTTTTTTTTTTTCTTTTTTTTTTTTTTTACAATTTTCTAAGATATATTACCTGTGAAACCAACCCGATGTAAAATGGACGGTTTAGGTCAGAGTTGCTCATAGCTTTGTTAAGGATATTGTCAACAACTTTGTGCATATCATTGTATTGATATAAAGATATCAAACGTGCTCCCATTTCTGAACAGTAAGCGTTCGCCTCTTGCCATGATAGTAATGTATTATTTTTAATTACGTAGAACTCTGAATTACTAAACTTCTGTTCAGTGCTTGGGCATTGCTGGAAAACATAAGAAGTTTCAAATGCAACACTACAATTAATATTTGTGTGGTTTTCCTCTTCGAGCAATCTGTATGTTACCTCCATTTTACGGCTATGGACATTTCGTACCTTCTTTTCCACTTCAGAATATGGAAATAATGCATGCTTAAAGAGAATTGACTTCCTCTTACTGAACTCAAGCACTACAGAAGATTCTTCCCGCCCATGAAAATATATTCTTCTTTTTATATTAATATTAGATGAACAATTTCCATACAAATGGATTTTTACGTTGCTGCATGACAACAATAAATCAAGCATTAAATCATGGATTCCTTTTGACAGAGATGCTGATACCTGGTTTAGTGGTAGTATGTATAATTTTTCATTATTTTGCATTCGCGAAATGGCATTGTGCACATTATGTATTTCAAAGAAAAGTTCAAACGTCCTTGTACCATTAACTTCTGCGTCCAGATGATACATACCGGTACAGTTAATATTTTCAAATGCTCCTGAATACGCCATCAAGATGTTCTCCTTCGAAAAAACGTCATTCTGTGTGTATAGATCTACCTTGTGATCTGAGGCGTTTGCAAGGATTTTGCCCTGGCATCGGAAATTGCTGTTGTACTGGAAATTACGCAAATTGAAATTTACGCCGACAAATGTCACAGATAGATGACAGGATGAAGTCTTTTTATCTATTTATGGATCCGTAATTTGTAGAGCGATACATGAATTATTTGGCAGAGATATCAACATATCAGTCTTGAAATTTTCTGTGGGCATGTTTAGATATTTGATTCCATTTGGAAAGGTTTCGTTTGCCAAGATTTCCTCGAACTCCAGGTGATTGAAGATAGAATTTACGTATGGTCTTAATATATATTTATATATATAATTTGCGAAATTAAATTTCATGTGGAGATTATGTTGTTCCACAATTGCGAAGCAAGTGGACAACGTAGGTTTTATTCCAATGCAAGAAGTGATAGAAACCGTAAAACGTAATAAAATGTTGCTAAACTCTCGATAAACATACACGCTGGTTAATAAGACTCTTGTTGTCGATATAAACGAAATCTGTCCGTGGTTCATCAACAGAAACTTGTTATTATCACAATACGATATCGGCCGCCATCGCTTTCCATCCCCCACACCACCTAAAATTGTAAAGTTGTAGTGCTTTGCTTTATTTTTAAATGTGTTGCCTAAAGTGCTATGAGATTTTCTCGATAGTTTACCGCTTCAACTCTTAACAGACGAACTCACACAACATCATCATAGATAAGCATCAATTTGAGGTGACGAGACAACCCCTTCCTACAAACACGCTGGGCTGGCACTAATTATGTCCATTCTGTATTTATCAGGTACCAATTTTACACCCTGGTATGGTGAGGTATGTGTTCAGGGTGATTTGAGCTATGTCGACACACAAAATGTTACAAAAGGCACAGTATCTATGACTCTCAATATGCCAGCAGGATTTTCAAAAGAGTTTTTCAATGAAACTTGTTATTATCGAAAACAACAATCTTTACTAATTTCGCGTATTTTATGGAAAGTGATCAAAAGGAAATTTAAAGCATGGGAATTATACAAATTATACAGGATTTTAATATTGGCCTACCATAAAATATTCAGATATTGATTAAAATTTATTAACTGTAAATAAACAATGGGATAAAACCGTTTACAAACCTATAGAAAAGGCGCCAAATCTACATTCATCAACATTAGGTCCAGTAAAATTGAAAACGTTTATTGTCAGGTTTATATATGCGTTTTTTGGTGCATAAAATTTTGTATTATGGTAAATGCTTCGTTCTTTTATTCCATAAAATAGCGACTTTTCACGTCCTGATAATTTCTCAATCCTTGAACTTGAAGCTATTGTTTCAGAGGTCACGCCAAAAGCAACGGCATGAAAAACTTGAAAAATTAAAAGTTTCAAAACAATAACACACTGGAAGGAAGTTGTAACAATTTCAGTGTAATTCATAGTGCTGGTGTCGAACGCTGTATATTTCGAAAAATAACTTGGACCGTCGAAGAAAAACAAAGACGTTCCAAAGTAACTTGGGTTCAGTTTCAATCTTAGATTAAATCCGATAAAGGTACGTATTAGAATACTTTGTACAAGATACTCTGGCTCGTCGAATAGAACTATATTCAGAACTATTTCTTTTCTCGGTTTGACATTGTCTTTTTCAGGTAAGGTGGCAATCAATTCATTGTTCCTTCGTACATATTCTTGACTAGACCTCACACCGTGAACCATGTTTAGAACATCTGCACTGAAAAAAGTTTCATATTGCTCAACCGCAAGTTGCAAATCTGTTGGCTGAAACATTATTTTAACGTTGGAAGTAAAGCGATACTTGTGGATAAGGAAACTAACTTTTAATATTTTGCTTGAAAAATACAACAATGTCCATCTTGCTAAACGTCCACATAGTTGTTCTCTTCCTTTACCGGGATTTAGGTATGAATTGCGATCAAAAAGCTTAGAAAACCTTACAAAGTCTATTAAACAATTTCTGCCGAAATAGGGAATATTAAATTCTAAAAGTGTAAAATTGAAAGACGTCACAGATGAATAATTGAAATGTTGAGAAATATTTGTGAGGAAACTAAAAGTTTCCTCATAAGTATCAGTCATATGCACGTTTGCAAAAGCAAGCCAGCCGCCTGGTGCAGTTATAAATTGGCCTTTGTTGTACACTTTAGCATTTGCAATCAGAGTAGATTCTCTGAAACATATGACATTATGCCTGTGATAGTCAACCAAATGACTACTTTTATCATTTCTGTGTATGCAAACTTCCAGCAGGTCCAATATATAACTTAGTACTCCCGATTCGGTCGTGTTTTTCTTTTCAAGTAGCGCTGTGGTAAGAATGTAATTTAGTTCATACGCTTCCGTGTTTTTAATGGTTATTAATAAATATATAGATAAACGCAATTTAAAACACAAGTTATAACCTGGTAAATACGCTTGATGAACCAGGAACATGGTCAATTCCTAATAGCACTGAGTTGATAAACTAGTAATAAATATTGAATTATTAATATTGCTATTCTGTGATTTCTCTCCGTTGTGTTCTGACTCTACTGTCAAACAAATGTATGTATCTTTGATGTAAGGTTCTATCAAATTTGAGACGATTTTCCAAAAAAACCCCTGGACATTCAACTCTTTTCATAAAGAAATGCCACGATAGCAAAGCGATAAATGAATTAATTCCCAGTACGACCTCCTTGCAGTGTGACCTCATGCTGATTAAATTTTATTCAGTATTGAATAGTTTTTAAGTGTATAATCCTGAAAAAGTGTATTGTTATTGCTATCACAGCACAAATTACGAAATTTGAATGGGGCTTTCACGTTGTAACAGTCTCAAATGCGATCCTGACTCACCAGTGCGCACTACAAATGCAAGCTATGGGGCCAGAGCTGGGGAGTGCACAGATCACTCTGTATCCTAGGATGAATAATGACCACTGGGATCACTTGTGCACATTTAATTTAAGTTTAAACTTAAAGTTTGACTTCTTGAAGTCATGCAACCCACGAAATATGTTGGGTGTACAATATCCACCACTTTTTGGTCATACAGTCCTTTTCACCATCACAAACCTGAGGAGTACTCTGCCTCCTCTTCCCCCTCACACTCTCCCTGACCTACTTCGGGCTTGTGGCTGCTGTAAAACCATGGTGTCAAATGCACCGCTCAATCCACTAAAAGATCTTCATGATAACTTATTCAAAATCCCTAAGAGGGAGGCATTAAGTATTTGAAAAGCAACTGAACGGCTCAAGGAATTCAATTTAACTCTCCAAGTCATGAGTATTTACTTTGTATGAGAAAAATGTCTCTCTTTCTATCGATTTTTGCACCACCATCAAAACCACGTGGCAAGAAATTTATTTAATTAACTTGTATTTCAGTGTGAGTGCAGTGTAGAATATAATGACTTGATGTTTCACATCTTTGGACATTATGGTCCCAAATGTATCATACATGAGTCTGAAGTGAGACAAAGGTTCATTGAATATTGTCACAAGCAGCCCGAAAATTGCAGAACATGCAAACGAATATTTAGAAAAGAAAGGACTGTCTCTCACAGAGTACTTAGATTGGATGGAAAATGTGGGGAACCATGGTGATGAATTAACTCTATATTCTTCAGAGGATGTTTAACATCCAAACTGCTGTAGTGTGCAAAACACAGATTTATTACTCATACAGGGGAGACCCAGCTGAATGTCATCCCCGAGATGTTGATCTTGTTTTAGTGTACTTAGGTCAGGGAGTGTTTCAGGCCACCAAAAGCAGCTAAATCTAAGCCTCCACCTCTCCTGGAAAACCTGCCACAGCCTAAGAAAAAGGCTAAAAATGAGTCTGATGATGACCCTGATTATGTGCCACCTCAAGATCAAATAGAGAAACCTCATTGATGTTGTTCTATTAATTACAATTTGAGAAATGTGAAGTCTGAAAATGTGTCCACCCAAGAGGAAAAGGAAACGGACAGTACACCAGTGGATGACCAAGAAGTGCCTCCTGCACCCCCTGAGTTTGATCCAAATGAACCTAAACAACAACAGAAAAAAAAGAAAAAGAAAGTTAAAACCAAAGTAATCAAAGAAAAACGGTACAAAATCAGGCAACAATGAAAGAAAAGGTCCAATAAAAAGTGCACATTGTGTTCAAAATTGTTCTCCACACAAAAGGAATTAAACAGGCATGTTTTGGATGATCATAACAATTACAAATTCTTGTGCAGAGATTGGAGTTGTGGGAAGTCCTTTTCCATTGAAAACTCTTCAAAGAAGCACAAAAAACCATGACACACCGGAGTTTGTGTGCTTAAGATGTGGAAAGGGATTTGCATACAAGTCAGAATTTGTTCTACATCAAACTGTACATGAAGATAAAGCCAATTACAAGTGTGCATTCCCCTGATGTGAAAAGGTTTATAATGCTGCTGGTATTATAAAATTCACACAGTTTGTAATAAAACCTTCTCAAAGAAGAAGCTGTTAAAACAGCACAGTGTTATACATACTGACGAGTATCCAGAAAAGTGCCATATCTGTGCTGCTAGGTTTAGATGGCAGAGTGGATTACAAAACCTAATGGAAAAGGACCACCCAAAGAAAGGATCTTACTCTCCACAGTTTTAATTTGAAAAATAATGGAAAATGGAAAATTACAACCTAATATCTTGATTGGTTAGCTTATGCTGTGAAAAGACACTGCTGCCAGAAATAATTTTATAACTTTATAAATCATCAAAATGGAAAAGTACAACCTAATGTCATGATTGGTTAGCTTATGCTGCAAAAAGACACTGCTGCCAGAAATAATTGTTCAAATAATTATTAATCATTGTATTTTGATTCAAATTGATTTGAAAACAAAAATACTATGCCCTAAACAAAATGATGTAAATAAATAAAACTGTTAAAAATTCAAATTCAAATCATTTGTTTATTGAGTGTGAAGTGCGATATACAAATAAGTGCAAATTGTGAGTAAATTAATTACAAGTAAGTGTGCGAATTACTAATTGCGAAATACAAAAGGCTTTAAATGTGTGAAACACAAATTACAAGAAAAACTGTGAGATTAAATAATAAATAGATGTACATGTATGCCCAAGAATTTGTATGACCAAGAAAGTGCAAAATTGTACGACCATTTGTATGACCAAGAATTATCTCATACCAGTTACTGGAGTGAAGTGATATCCCTCAGGATTTGCAATATAAAAGGCATTTTTACTTGGTTTCTGATTGTTACTACTTGCTGGATACCTCTGCCATGCATTTAGAGTGTAGACAATTAAGTCTTTCCCTCCCAACTGTGCAGTAGCAAATATTTCAACTTCTGTAGCACATTTACCACCCTTGTGCATTTCACTCTTTTCTATGTAGTCTGCACCACTAGTGTACCCTTCCCCAATATATGTTTTCAATTTAGACCAATTTCCTGGATCTGGTATGTATTCACAAATTGACAATCTGACTAGATCATGTTTATTTTGATCCCCTACAAGCAAATGTGCAATTGCCCTTGGAAAACAATTTCCATCTCCCTCAACTCCCTTGTCTTCATAGTTAGGCAAACAAACTTGTCCCTCACCTTTGTAATTTAGATTTTTGGCTTTAGCATTACAACCTCTCCCAATATGAATTCCAAATTTACTAGAAATTTGCCTTCTCTGATATGCACTAAGG
>JBCAUI010530851.1:0-11329 GCA_038406195.1 Haplosyllis anthogorgicola | reverse complement strand
AAAGTCACAGTTCATATCATTTACATTTCCCAGAGCCTTCAGTACTTTACCTCTTATCCATTCCTCCTTTCCATCACGTATCCATTTGTGTACAATTGATTTATTAACTAATTGAGGAAATTCTGCCATTGCACGTTTTTCAGCTGATGTTGTAATTGCACTGGCTGCTTTTTTCTTCTTTGCAATACTCTGACTTATAAGATCCTTTCTAACATTGCTCTCTGTGTAACTCGGCTGAACAGTAACCAAAGGTGGCTGTTGCTGTTGTATTGCTCCTAATACATGTTTCAAGTTTTCCTCCAATACTTCTGTAGGGAGGTCCTTTCCCTTTGAACTTAGCTGCAAAAGTTTCTTATCCTCCACATGTGTTTCCAAGACAACCTTACGATACCTTATTTGTGTAACCAGAGCTGCTCTCCACTTATTCACATCAATTAACTCCTTATTTTGAGTAAGTTCAGCCTCAGATCTCCAAAGACCACCAAACTGTTGAAGCAGTATATCAAGTTCCTCTTTCTTTTTCTCTTTCATTAACTGATGTTTCTCAGTCTTCCTTCTCTTTGCTGTCATTTGTTCCAATTTCTTTTCAACTATCTTCTTTCTCCTCTCCTTGTACTCAGCAACAAATCTGGATTTTTCTTGCATTGCCCTCTCAATCATTTTAGCTTTCTCTTCTTCTGGAAGATCATCTAAGTATTCTGGTGTTCTGTTATTTCGGAAACAAACTACTCCACTCAGCGCAACTGTGCTTATCACTGGTTTTAGTGAAAGTTGCCTGTCCAGCTGAGCAAAATCTCGTTCACTTATTATGTTTTGCTTTGGTGTGTTAGCTGTTTCTTCCATAATGCTGTGGCTTGGCTGATAGTATTTTCCATTTGGTAGTTGATCTTGAAGCTGCCGTCACAACAGAATGGAAGATGAACAACAGAGAAGTCTTAAGCATTCCTCTGTTAAGTCATCAAGTTCTGTATTCATAGTGTCTCTGAACAGCTCATGATAAATGTCATCCTTTGTAACTTCACCATTCAAAACTACTTCAGCCTGTTCCATCATGGGATGAGCATTTGCTGAAAATTCCTCTAATTTCTGAATTACATGATTCCATGTATCATTTAGTGAGAATATGTGGCTTGTCGGATCTTCTACCAATCGCAGCAAAGGGCCAGTGATAAGCTTTCCCATTATGCCTAAAGCTCTGATGCAAGCATGAAATAAAAGTTCCTTCAAATCATTGATTGCTGATGTCAACTTGTTTTTGGTTGGACATTCGTTATCAAGGAAATCAACAATATCATTGTGATGGTAATATGTAGCACCAGCCATAACAAACAGGATGTTGATCCTTTCACCTCTGAATGACACAAGTTTGTTGTGCAGCCCTTTTTTCTGAAGATAAGGTTCAAAGTAGTGGACAACTCCTGCCTTCTGATAATCATGTCCCACAGTTAAAGCTTTTGAAATCTCTCGAAGCAAGTCATATGTTCGAGCTGTAGCCTTCTTGAATCCTTGTGTGACAATGTTTGGTGCTGTTAATTGTTCAAACTCCTTGAGAGAATCCCTGCACACATCTCCAATTCCATTAATGGCATGCATTCCACAAAATAAGTGATTCATCCGAACCACATCTGCTACTTCTTCAGCACTGAGCTCATTAAAACTTTCTATGCACTGTGGTAGTAATGATGCTCTATAATCTTTCAACTGCTCAAAGTAACTTTTATTCACAATGTGCCTATCAGTTTGCACATTCTTAAAAGATTTCATGAGCTTTGCTTTTGTTACATCAATTCCTTTCTCATATGTATTCTTTGGAAGCAGAAGTTTGGCTATGTCATGGAAAATGTTCCTAGTTGCTTCCATGTAATCATCAGCACTTCCAGATGGCATATCCTGAAAACCCATAGACAGTCCTCTTGAGCCATCTCCTGTTGTTACTTGGAAAGAAGCATACTCATTGAACTTCTTTCGTGTACCATCAAGATGCAATGTGTTGTTTTTGCCATCTAGAAGCACATTTCCCACCTGCATTTTTGCCAACAGTTCACATTCATGCGTCATTTCAGCACTTAAACTTTTTTGCGGCAATCTTCCAATGTCTTTTTTGGTAAGCTTGCGTAGAACAGTTCTGATGACACTTTCCACATTTCGTATTGAAACCCCCTTTGCAATAAGACTGTAGTAAACTTCTCGTACCTCATCAGTGTATCGCCCACCTTGAAATGAATTTATCTCATCATCTTCAAGAAACTGTTGCAGTTGGTCCCGTAAGCTGTCATTTTCACTTTCAAGATCAATTAGTTGTTCATTCAGTTTCTGCACTACTTTGGACTCTTCTCGCACTGTTGTGTATTCTTTTCGTCTCCACTTTGAAGCCACCTTTTGTGCTTTAATTTTCAATGTTTTTTGATTGTTTAAATCTTCCTTCAGTCTCTTTGTCTCTTGTTTTAATTGGTCAATTTCTCTTCTTTTTCTGTTGCGATCTTTAACCTTTTCAGCTAGGCTGTCAACGCTTTCTTTTAGCTGTTGAGCTTCATTTGAAAATAAAGTCTTCTCTGCTTCTTTCTGTTTGACATCTTTTCTCAAATCGTCAACTTCAGCTGTTTTTTCAACAAGTGTTTTCTTCAATTCTGAGATTTGTTTTTGTTTTGTCTCTTCTCGTCTCCTCACATTTCTTGGTTTGAAATAAGAAACCATCTCTTTCACTTGTGTAAGTTGTGATTTGGTGCATTTAACTTTGGATTCCAGATTTTTTATCTGGTCTGTTTGCACTTTACTTGCTTCTTCCAACTTCTCATTTTCTGTGGTAATGGTATTCACTTTTGCTTGAAGTTTGTTGATTTTATTTCCTTGTTTAGCTTTGTCTCGTTCAAGTTTATGTATGTATGAACCCATCACTGCACCCTGTATTTCAGCCATAGCCAACAGTGGATCAGCTGTGGCACTAATTTCATCAAGTGGAGGATTTTCTAATTGATCAAGCATTTGTTCCTTTACACTTTTCTTCTTTAATGGCGGTATGTATGGGCTATGTAGATGTTCATCCAAATGCTTAGTCTTCGAAACTTTGAGACACTGTACCCTATTATAGTTTCTTGTCCACTTCTTTGCCACAGAAACTTCAGTTATATTGTGGTTTTCTTGTGAACGAATTAGGTTGTAGTGCCATTTCACTGCATCTGACCATGGTAATTGCTTTTTTTGTCTGTATTTTTCCAAGTCATAGATCAACTCATTAGTTAGAAATTTTGGAGACACATTTGAAGGAGATTTTCCAGAAAGCATTTCTACAGTTATTCCAGCTGCAGAACAGAATGTGCTTATGTCATTTGGATTTCCTTTAGGTTGAAATAATGAAGAGATGACATCATCATGAGATTTTCCAGAATCAATGTGTTTTGTAACTTTATGACTGAGGTTGCTGATTTTGTTTGGTGGCACTGCATCTTTGTGTAATGAAGGAAGAAGTGCTGTCATTGCCTGCTGAATATTTTGGCTTCTGGCTGACAGAATATTAATAAGTTGCTGATACATGCCATAAGTAATTTCATTGTCAACATCAGGAGAAGAAATATTACCAGCAATGTAATCATCTACTAGCTTTTCCAGATTGACATCAGACATCTGTAGGAAATAAAGGAAAACAAAATGCATCTTTACAGAACATTTAAATGGTGGTTTTAAATGCAAATGATAGGAATAACTGCCATTAGTTGTTTATTTATTATCAACTATATTCTAGCCCTGTCTGCTTCACTATTTATCCCAATTTGCAATTACATTTTGGTCCAATAATTTCTGTTGTGCCAAAAATAAATTCGTCAAGGGCTCCCGCAGGGGTAGACACTTTCTGCGCTGCGATTAATCCCTATGACTAACCCCTGAGATACTTAATAAAAATTTCATGTACCCTTTATCCCATCCCCCCACTACACCTAAGCTCACCTGCACCCAACCAGTTGGCAGCATGGGAGTGGGCTTTCAATTGCCACAAACTCCCCGGTACTTAGGCAAAGCCCATAGCGCCACAGCCGCCGATCCTCGAATTTAAGGCCTAGTGCCCCCCCACCAGGCAAGCAAGGCATCTTTGGTTTGTTAAGATGCCAGGTCCTGGTGGAGTCTGGAGTCACTCCTTGCAATACATGCCAGATCACCCCCCAACAACACCCCACCCCAACAATACAGATCCACAATTTGTGCCACCACATTTAAAATTTCTCCCATTTTATGCCTGATTATGTAATATTATGTAATCCTCGCCTAAATTTTAGGTGTTATTTTAGCATATTTCTCCTATTTGGAGGTGACTGGGTACCTCAAAAATGAAAGTTTTAGGTCCACATTGATATATGTTAAAAAAACCAGCATCTCTCTATCACAATTTGCTGATATATGATGAAAAATCTAGTGATTATGCAATATTATGTAATCCTCACCTAAAATTTTAGTGTTATTTTAGCATATTTCTCCTATTTGGAGGTCACTGGGTACCTCAAAAGTGAAAATTTTAGGTCCACATTGATATATGTAAAAAAAACCTGCATCTCTCTATCACAATTTGCTGATAAATGATGAAAAATCTAGTGATTATGCAATATTATGTAATCCTCGCCTAAATTTTTAGTGTTATTTTAGCATATTTCTCCTATTTGGAGGTCACTGGGCACCTCAAAAGTGAAAATTTTAGGTTCACATTGATATATGTAAAAAAAACCTGCATCTTTCTATCACAATTTGCAGCCATATTGGATTTACATAGACAGCAATAGTAATCACACTTTTGACAGGGCCCCACTTTAATGTCATTTTTCCAGATGAGCCAGATTATTCCTGTCAACATATTTTACATAATTAGAATCTGTAATAATTAAACTTTCAAAATATAAATGGGTATTGTATGGTTACCTTGGGATTTTTTCCAGAAAACTGACTTTGAAACTTTCCTTTGTCTTCACAACAGCTTCCCTCCATTTTCCAAAAGAGCTTTCCAGAATACCCAAGCTGTATATGTTAGAGGGGGCAATTTACTTCCTTTATGCCATAAAACTATAGATGACAGCACACTGGCTACCATTGGAAATTTAAAAATAAAGAGAGGGGGGTAAAATTTAGGCAGGACAGAATTCAACATGTAAGCTGTGCTGTCAGCCACAGTGTATGCGCAGCTGTGCGTTCTACAAAGCATACAGAGCTGCACTGGACTCCCTACCCCAGGGCCCTTCCCTGGATCCGCTACTGTTAGAGTTATTAATACAGGAGAAATTGAATAAAAAGACGCTATAAATTGTGTTTTTGGATTAAATAAGTTAAAATGGCTTCATGTGAACCGGTTTAACTTACATATTTCTGTCAATTAATTATTAACTGCACTTTAAACCGTTCAAGGCGCAACAACGTGGCACCTGTTCGCGACAAACCGGATGTAACGTCAAATATCTTCCCGCGAGATGTGAGAACTGAGCGCTGATTGGGTGACACTGTTTTCTGTCAAGTTCAAAACTTTGTTGATGATGTGAAAATCTGAAGGAATTTTGCAGTTTTTATCCCCAAAGTTGTGCATGAATGCAACAATAAGAAGTGCAGGATATAGAACAAATGCCAGACATCGCTTTGGTTATGTGTAAGTAGCTAGCATGTTTGTGAAAAGCACTTTACTTAAAAGTTTTTGTTTGGCCGTTTTTGGCGGACTTTAAATCCTGAAAGCTTGTCAACATGTCACTCCCATTTAACGAATTTCAACGTAAAAATTTTCGTGAACTGATATTTCAAGTCATAACAGTGTACAATTCCCCAGAATATATGTTGCGTACATTACATTCAATGCATAAACATGCAAAGGATACGATTCTTGGTGTGCAAATGTACTTTTGACAGATGACCCACATTTTCTTGCCATTTAATTTTAAAATTCAAATTGGTGAGACGCTATGACTAATCCTGGTTTACAGCATATCCGTAATGCATTAACGTTTATGTTACCACGTATATTTACAGTTTTTTAGGGGAAATTAAGGTGGATGGACTGTGAAGTTCGAAATTTTGTTGGCCCAGTATGTTTACCGGTTCAAGGGTCAGGCTCCAAATTTGCTAGATTTAGCATACATTTTCTGGATTTCTATATATTTTCAGGTATTGATGGGGAAATGGAACCTCTACCACCAGATGCATGGAATAAGGGAGAGTTTAAGGCACCGGCCCTACCAAGTGTTCCAACGCTACGAAAACAGATGCGAACTATGGAGTGGCTTCAGATGGACGTTGAAGATGTTCACAGTTTCGATTGTGATACTATGTCACTGTACAATGACAGGATCCGTCATGTTTCGGAAACCGTTGAAGGTAGGTGTCGATTCCGGCAGGGTATTTCTTGTGCATTCTTTCGAAACAGCCCTGCTAAATTGTATCCCTTTAATTTGGAAGTCATGGTCATGTATGGATAACGTGGATACAAGAAAGTCTCCCATGTTTTAGATATAAAATTTTGGTTTTATTTAAAACAGTACACCAATTTTACACGTTATATTATGAATAATCATACTCATAAAATGTTTTGTAGTTGACTTCAAGGAGTTGCAGAAACGATCTTTGAGCACCAGCACTCCATTTGTTCCTAGGA
Source organism: Haplosyllis anthogorgicola (assembly GCA_038406195.1). Taxonomy (NCBI): domain Eukaryota; kingdom Metazoa; phylum Annelida; class Polychaeta; order Phyllodocida; family Syllidae; genus Haplosyllis; species Haplosyllis anthogorgicola. Next base: position 4,716 of record JBCAUI010530851.1, on the reverse strand, counting down.
CCAGTGCCATGACAAGTTTACATAGCGACAGTGGAATTGACACTTTTAGTTTGAGCTTACAATCCAGCAGTTCATTGAAAACATCGTCATGCTGTCAGTCAGCAAATGATTCCCTGTTAACACACAGTAGTGAATATCACAGCCATGGTGCATCAATAGAGAGTGAACCAAAAATACTCATATCATCAAAGTGTTCTGAGACAGACTCTGCGTTTGGTGATGCATCAGTTGCATCCCATGATCTTTCACAGGATAGTCAGATTTCCGAGTGTTTTTCCTTGGACTTGCATCCAGAGTCATTTCAGGATATTGAAGTCAGAAAGGATAATCAATCACACAAACTCTCAGCAAAGGATCCTCAGATTCAAAGTTACAATTTACATTTACAAAAAGCAAGCCACAATCATATTGTACCGGTTACTCAACACATTTCAGTATTAGCACATTCATCCAAAAGTCATTCATTTGTCGATTCTGCACAAGATTTGTCACTCCCTGTCCCTTCATGGTGCTCTCCAGTACCCACACCAACAACCATAGCCAAACCAAGTTGCACTTCGACACCAAAGGACTCAATTCAGGAAAATATAAATGAGTTATTAAAACGCTTTTCACCGAGTGAACCTGATCGATTAATAGGAAGAAAGATGGGTCTGGACCATGTGGACATTGTTTCGGAGTTGCACAGTAGGAGTATTTGCTCATTACAACTGGTCTTTCGGCACTTACAACCCAAGGATCTTTGCAGGTAAATACAAGGCATTTCGTGATGACGTCTTTTGCATGTTGAGAAAACTACAATATGTGTGTAGCTTTGTTTTTTTTTGCTTCAAGTAAACGGATGATAAGAATGTTTAGATATTACATTTCTGTCCGTTTTACAAATTAATTGATCACGTTGTTTATTGCAGATCATGCATGGTCAGCAGTCAGTGGAGATCTGCTGTTCACAGTGATCCCAGTGCCTTGAAGAGAAAGAAGTCCTTTATTAGAAGCCAAAAACTCCCTTGGCAAAAGGTAAGTGAACCGTACGTACACAATTGTGAAGTCTGTCAAAATTAAGAGCAATCTGTTGGTGTCAGGTGATAAGTTCCATTTACTGACTTCACACTGAATTTGTATCCTGTGTAATTGATTAAACTGTACACATTTTCACGAAACCTAAATGAATGTAGTTTGTATTTTCAGGAAAATTCTGGTCAGAAAGGATTACGTTCAAAGGCAGATCGTGGAATGACAAGTGGTACTGCTCGATTAGGTGCAATACAAGCTGTAGCTAAAAAGACGGTACTTCCAATGGAGAGTGCAGTGATGTCAAATTTATTGCCACCTACCCCGAGACACCAACTTTTTTGGGAGGTAAGCGATTGATGGCTTATTTACATTACAGGCTTAAATGGTGTGACGCAAATCAACTGTAAAGATTATTTGTACGAAAATTGTGTTGTAAAATCTGGAAAATCTAAATGGGAGATTCGGAGATGAATATTTTTAATTGGGTGCATGTAATTGAGAGAATAATTAACTTTGAGTGAAAATGCAGTCATTTTAATCTATTTCCTTTATTTTTATTGTAGGAAGCCAAGAAATGTAAAGAAGGAGAATCAATAAGGAAGTGCCCGCGTTGCACTAGTCCCGCCCGGGTACATAATGTTCAGGAACGAGCCTGGTGCTCAAGCGAGAAGTGCGGTTTCGATTTCTGTATACGATGCAGTATGCTATTTCACGGTGCAAGGGACTGCTCAATTCTCTCTCCAACTAAGAATACAAGGAAGGCCAAGACCGAGAACATAATAGGAAGCAAGAAGAGCAAGAAAAAATTGCGGCGCTTATGACATCAATTGTTTGTAGTATTTTTAGATTGTTATTAGGTTATTTCTGAGGGGTTGTATTCTTGCCAGAGTGACCATGTATTATCTGTTGTTAAAGTGTGTACACATCATGGACAGTTGGCATCTCTCTTGCCAATGTGTGCATTAAATAATGCCAGCATCGTTTTGGAGTGACCACATATTTATGTCGGGACATTTAACAGTGTGGCGTTTTATCATGAAAAAGACAAGTGTAGACCTGCAATTGGAGGTACATGTGTAATTAATTGTCCCACAGAAGTGTAGAGAAAAAGTTTCTAACTTTTACCTCGGGTAACATTCCAGTCGAAATATAGCCGAAGAAAAGTTAGTTGGTCACACTTTTTTATTTGTAGTATCCACTCAAGAAAGTATGTTAAAATAATTTTATGCACATTGAAGAGTTTCCTTCTTTGACATGTCCATGATCTCAGGACCACAAGTGTTCATATAAAAAAAACCAGAATGTGTTCGTATGTATCGTTAATCGCATGAGAGAATTGGGCCATGATCCATGCCGAAGTCAATTTTAATTAAAGTACTCAGTGTTTTCTTTTTGTGATTGTGTTTTAGCGATTTTTTTACACCAGATTTGTGAATAGATGTGGTATACATTTGATTTATTCAAAATCATGATATATTTTAATTAGCTGATTCAGTTGATAAAAAATTTAATTGAGACGGTGGATGTTGTATTAGCTACCATTCTAAATCATATCATTGATGTTTTAACGTCATGTTCAGTTGAAATGCTAAAATGAATCACGCCATAAGAAATTACTGTGTGTAAATGTAATGCAAAAGCCTGGACACACATACAAAATTTGTGATGAACCTATGTAAACAGATTCTCGGAGGAGCATGTTCAAATCTATTCAGTATGAATGTGTACCGTGTGAATGTGGTGTTTTGTGTGTGAAACTTCTCGTATGTCTTGTCCTTAGCAATGTATTAAGTGTTATGCGTTTTAACGTGAATCATTACCATGAGATTACTCTTTGTAATTCGATATATTTTTGAAAACAATAAAATCATGTTATTTTGTCCAAAAATACATATTGTTTGTGTAATATTTAGATATATGCAATGGATGAATTAACGACTGTACCAAGTGTCATGTTTAGTGCAACACTGTAGCTACTCATGTATCACAGTGGAAGTATAAGTTTCTGCATTGTGCACGTGATTAGACTGGGTTTGTTGCAACAAATTGGCAACAGTGTGCACACAGTTTTACAGTACGTCCTGTAACCCTACGGGTTGTAAGGCACACGTGTGCACAGGTTTTTCACTAGAAACTTGTACGTCCAATATCAATATTGTCTACTTGGTGTGCTTTCCTATCTTTGTTCAAAACTGGAAATCAAGCATCGATTATCTTCTTTATCAAATTATACAGACATCGCATCACAGAATGCATAACACTCCCCAGTGTAGAGTCCACATCCAGATTGTCAGTGTCATTGCACAAGTTTCAATCCCTAGTAATTTTCACGTAATGCCAGCCCATTGTAGACTGAGATAAGTCGGCTTTCCTTGTTTGTCTTCGGAACATATAAGAACAGTTTTCTTGACACTTGTTCCAAGTCGTGACATTGCTGCTATTTCCTGACTATCAAGTTGTGTATCTGCAGGAACGATGACTGCGATGAAGAAAGAATGAAATCTTGCTGGATCTCCTACAATGTATTTTTACAAGTTAGTATTTTGTTGCTTACACTGCCGCTGTGGTTGCTAATTAAAATATCAGTAAATACTTTACTTATACATCTATGTATAACAATATAAATAAAGAATTCTCTTGTGAAAACCACACTCTTATTTGGTATCAAAATATTTTTACCACGCCATTGTTTCACCCACTACATAATGATAGCAAAGTACAAACCTGGATAGACGAGAAATGATCCTCCAAACTTCCCACCTGATGTGAGATAATATCCTTGTTCCCACAGATCTGCGAAAACTCTACAACTTAATTTCTCTGCATCTGTTTGAGGGTATTTCCAATCAATGGGAACATTTTCACATGACTTGTAATCTGGTGTAGCTGCAAATACAAGAGGTATACTTACATGTATGTACATGTATATTCGGTTTATCCTGTATCATTACACGGACGATACTTTTTGGATTTTGCAAAAAACTGTACCTGTGTGTATTTGTATCACGGAATGTTTTTCGGGAAGATCAAGTATTTTCCGTTCGAGTATCAAATCCACCTGTAAAACAGTAAGAAAACTGTTCAAGCATAAATAAAGATACTTAGTAGAATGTCATGTTTTAATTTATCTTTTCACTTTCCACGTTATCATCCAAGGTACATGATATTACGCTGCTCTATGTCCTGACTTTACGAAATGCATGTGTACCTCTCTCTGTATCTTTTCTTCATCAACTTCATCTGCCTCCTTTGCAAGCTTTGCCCTCTTTCCCTGTAGGATAGTCTCTCTCATTGATTGCATTTCTTTCTTTTTCTCGGCTCTACTCCACACAACCTTATACGCAAAAGTACATTTTATTACTGCCTTTCTACAGCTAATACCACCCGGTAGAAAATTATAACTAGAGTTACCCATTCACATGCGTTTCTCTTACAAGCACATAAAGGACCAATCAATACTTTAGTTTACATGTATTTAAGATCTCTGGTAAAACTTACTTGTTCTTCATAACATCTCTTTCGGTGATCTTTAAATCTTTTGATCTCTTCTTCACAAGGCACTTTTGGTGGAATGTTTCCGTCAAGTAATCTGCCTATACCTGTTAAAATGTAAGGTGGTTTGTGCAATACACTTGTCCCCGGATATATCGATATTTTTGGTGCGGGAAAATAGCATCGATATAAGTGGGATATCGATATAAA
>JBCAUI010530840.1:0-11333 GCA_038406195.1 Haplosyllis anthogorgicola | reverse complement strand
CCTAGTGTTATTCCAATACAAATATTAAATCAAACCCGTCACTATCTATTTGAAATAAAAAGCCACTTCGCGACATATTTTTGTTAGAATAGCTATAATTTAACTCCATATCAATGATTCCTTTCTTTAGCTGCAGATTATACCTTATTTGACAACAAAATTGTAAAACTGGAGTAGTTCATAAGGACTAAATCTTATTCCAGATAAACGGACACGACCACGGACTTGCATGAAATTTCTGAGTTTGATGCATTTCCTTTAAGTCAATCGAATTCAGCTCTGGAGTACTTTCCTGGACTGTTCCCCATCATGATGCCATTGCCGGATGCTCACCTTATCCAGCAAAAAATATACGTCAACAAAAAAGGAATAGCAATACAAACCAACAAGAACAATCTAACATCTCAAAATTACAGGATATGTTTCAAAATGAAAACATACTTGTTTTGGAAAACAATCTAAAGCAATTGTAAATATTGTGTACAGAACTTTTTGTGTATTTATTGTTGAATTATATATTATTACACAAGGGGCCACCACTGGGATTCTGTCGTCAAAGTCATCAATATTTTCCTCTACTATTTCCATGTAGAAAAATGCACTATTATGTCTGGTTGTATTTGACGTGTAAAATAAAATTCTAAAAAAAATGAAGTTGTTCAGAGTTACAAACAAAATATAAATACCGCATTCCCTCTAATTATGGTACCAGGTGCCAAGACCAATTTTTGAGGGTGGAGTTGCCTCAATTAAAAATCTAGAAATACCAAATTTGAGTGGCACCTGTGTCAGTTTTCACTTTGTTTTGTCAATTTCTATACCTTTATTTCATGTGAATCACAGTAAAACATCTTCCATCGAGGAGAAATTCATATTTTATGAATTTTACCAAAGATTAATTTAATTATTTTCTTTTCAAACACAGGGGGTGCATAATTAGAATGGGTACCATATTTAGAGGGAATACGGTATCTAATTTTGTCTAACACTATGTATGTAACATTTCACATCTGTGTCAAAACCTTGTGTTCAAAACATTTCAGTATTTCAAAGATCACACATGAGGCAAGTGTCAAACTAAGCAGTGAAAAGGAAACTGCCATTACAAAGGGCCGATAGTTGTACGATAGTGAAGTTGGTATCTTTCTTTGAAAGCGGGCACCCTTCTCGTGATTTGCGTACAATCCTTCAGACAAGGTGCATTTACAAACACGATAGCTTACATATGATTAACAAACTGCACGTCATGCAGATTCACACAAAGTCAACACACATTTTAACGGTGCCATCTGTTTTAGGTAAGTTTATGATAGGTATTCTGAACAAATTTTTAGCTAGTACATGCACCACTTGTAGTGTGTAGCAGGCAACAATGCCAGGGAAACTACAAATATGAAGAAAAGTACTCAACACATATATATATAAGACGGGCGAGTAGCTTTGTTTTAGTTGTTAGATTACTTTACACGTTAGCTTGACAAAAAATTGCTATGCTCGAAAAATCAAGATTTCAACTCAATTGTCGATCGGGATAGGAAAATATTTCCACATAACGTGCTATGAAAACGTGTTTTTAATTATTGATGCAATTTCCCGAGGGGATTACATCAGACTGAGTTGACTTTATATTATTGTTCCTTTAAATTGCTTACCTTATTATTTTTCGATCACCGCTGTGCTAAATTTGAGTCAGTGTTATGGAATCAACAAATGAAAATACCTTGACTTCGTCACCTGCAAATAATGGATATTTAATTACTTAGGTTTATACGTATCACTGAAACCTGGTTCTAAACATAACATATTTCTGCTTATCAATACCTTCAACATAAATTGCAACATTGTTCACTTCATATCTGCGTTTAAATGTTAAACACGTATTAAAAGTTGTTTTTGTAGAAAGAGACGAAGCTCATTTATAATCCATGATATTTTGTAAACTTACAATACAATATCAAGTACATAAAAACAGGAATAAGATAGTTCAACATAAATCATTTCCTATTTATGGTACCTTTGCTTCTCTTGTATCTCAGAGAAAAGTTAATCTCTTTGATGCACACGATCCCAGATATAAATTTGCTAATGCGAAGCAAATGATTCACATAAATCATTGGCGGATCCAGGATTTCCCGTACAGGGGGGGGGGGGAGGCGCCCATCCCGTGGGGGGGGGGGGCGCCAACCCAATTTTCACCTATTTTCGCCCAAAAATCGAAAAGAAAATTTTGGCCGTACGGGGGGGGCGCCTCCTGCGCCCCCTAGATCCGCCAATGTAAATGTGATTGGGAAGGTCGCAAGTCATAAGAATAATTGGTACATTCTGAAAGCAATAAGAGTAAAACCCTGACAATGTGACTTTATCATGAATCTAGTTTGCCTAGTATGGGAAAAACACTGTTACAGAAAGGGGAAAGGAAATCGCATAAACAACGGCCACAAAAAAACGGCCACAAATCAAATGAGTGAATCTGAATATCCATTTTTTAAAAATTGGCATTCACACATATAAGGACGAGAATTTAACGTTCTTTGGACCAGGCACAATATCACATGGACACAAATAAAGTAATTGTGTAAATAAAATCAACTCTCCATTAATGATTATTAAAAATAACAAATATGCCTGCTAGGTGGAAATACCAATGGCAGCAACATAATGTTGAAAGGAAATAAAGAGGGTACATGTACAATGATGCATAAACCCACCAACTCTTTGTCCACGTCACGCCAATGAAAAATATGGCGTGGCTTCATTAAACATTATTCAATATAATGAACTTACACATAGAATTCATAATTTCATTGAAATTTTAGAACCAAACAAAATACGAAAAAATTTACCAAAAAGTGAAGTGTATCAGTCACTTATAACGTTGGCTACTCTATGCATGAAGTCGACATTTTACACCATGAATGAAAAATTTCCTTCTGCACGATAATCCTATCAACTACTGCGAGGGTTGTTATATTTCAATCAGTCTTCTTATTTACTCCCTGGTGGTCATCTGTCTCAGTATTACTTGAGCATTTTGAGAAGTTCGGAAGGAGCAGTAAAGGGCAGTTCAGCCATAATGACGTGTTCGTGGTGGTACGTTTAAGACACAATTCATATCAGCTTTAGTGGACGACAGCAAACCGGATATCAATATGACATGCAACAAATTTTACAAGATTTCACTGAAATGTTTACTTTCACAACTGAAATCATTATCTCAATAAAGAGTCAGCATATGGCAGACATCAGTAACATTAATGCTGCAGACTAAATTAGAACGTAGAGATTTACTCATTTGAAATGAAGAATTATTCCTCGAGGATCCGGATTGAAACCAAATTAAAATTGCTGATAAAGCATGAAATCAAAGTAATGTTGCAAATGAAGCAACAAAACAATTATATCCTATGAACTTTGCAAATTCAGAAACAAAATCTAGACAAGGAGTTTGCTATGTGTGCTGTAATCCTCCAATTGCATGTCTGATCATTTACTTGAATCTTAAATAACACGAAACTGAGTAATTGCGTGACAAAACGTATTGTGATGTTCCGAAGAACATAATTGCCTCTGCATTTTAACAACAAATTGCTTTTAGTTACTTTAAAATACCATTACAGCTGACTGGAAGGTTTGTCTCGATACTGTTATGGCATGATAAATTTCTCTAAGTGTTCAGAAATAAAGCATTGTTCAGTGAATATTAGAACTAGCAATATGTGGGCTTCATGCTAGCATCAACATTCGGATAGTCAACTTGAACAGAAAGGTGACTCTTACAAGCTCCCATCACAACATTTCAAATGTTAAGGATCTTTATACACCCGGTGCCATCATTTTATTTCGACCCAGAGATTAGCTTTGCTTTAAGAGGTCATGAAGTTCTTTTCCAACTTAGAAAACGAAACTACAAATAACCAAAAATAAAGCAACAACAGAATTTTGATCAGACGCAATATCGGTGAAAGGCAAGAATATGAAATCCACATTAAAACTCGTTTCGTATGAAGTCGTCATTTTGACAAATTATATAGTAATGATTATTTTTAATTTCCATTGCTACGATTGCCGCTGATACCTGTCTCAGAATAATAATTAATGTAGTCCCCCAAATCATAACAGCCCACAGCTAGCTTGCATGACAGCATAGATATTTTAAATAAGAAAACTAACTTTGGAAGTTGTATAAAGTGCTGTCTGAATAGATATTGTTCTCCCCTTGTGCGAGGTTAAAAGTAGTGTCATTGTAAGGCTAAATCTGAGTTGCCCTAACATGATCAATCCTATTCATCCACATCCATTACCTAGCCAGGAATTTCCACTCCTTTTATTCAATGGGTTTACAACATTTTTCACACAAAAGCATTTTGGTCCTGGGCTAAGTGCAGAATCATTTTATCACGTAGTGCAATGGCAGCATGGTTACATCTGGTTGCATCTATATCCTTGTAGGTGCTATGTTAAATGTATTTTATTAACTATAAATCAGCTCAATGTACAAAATAATGCGCAGAGATACGACAGTAATTACCTCATTGCTGTTACTTTCCATTCTCATGCGTCTTCTATACAATGTTTCTAAAAGGATTATCGTGATGGATAGATCATATTCTACATTCATTAGGACACGTGGCATTGTGTACACGTCCTATGAACCAAATAAGCTGTTTAGGGAGATATTCAACTGAATTATTTATAGCGCATTGTCACCTACACACAAGGTGATGTGTCCCTTAACCTCAAATTCATTTATTTTCACGAATTACGGCCACCGTTCCATGTGTGATTTTCCTAAGGCTGATTTGGCCTTTCCTGTTTATTATTTCACAAAGATGTGAAATTACTAGAATGTTTTGTTAATTTCACTTCATGCGTATGGGAGAAGGTAACGTTTTCAGTTGTATCTGAGTCTCTCCGAATGCCTGTCTGTCCGGACTACAACTTTTGAACCGCTTAACTGAGAAACTTACACTTTTGGTGTCGAGGTACATCTTTAAAATATCTCGGTCAAGTTTGAATATCAAGGTCTGAGTATCAAGGTTTTAAGTTTTAATGTTTATGGCATTTTAAGTACTCTGCAAAACGCTAGAAAGGAAGTTATGTTATGCTTTCCATTTCATAGAATCTGCAAATTTTTTTAAAACAACGCTTTGCAATTTGGGAATATTACTGTACACCTTGGTTGGTAATATATCACTTTTTGCCGCCAAATGTTGCCAAGTTGATCGATAGAAAAACAAAAAATATTTTCATTGCTATTGATCAATGATGCAGGCACTGTTTTTGTAATTCTACAATTTAGATATTTTGCGTGTAAAAATATTGTTCTCTTGTGCGAGGTGAAAAGTAATGAAAGTGCGGTGATGCAGGTGTGAAACACATAGACACATAGATTAGGTTTAATTCCAATGCACTTTCTTAATTCGGTACCAGTACAGGACCAGAAAAGACAAAAACATTGGATCAAACTCTATTCGAATAAAACCTTCGAGTGTATGCTTTAACGAGAACAGGAATTATGCAGAAAGAAGTCGCAACTTTCTCCGAACACTTGTCAAGAAGTTGCAGTTATTTGTTCCAAATATAGATCAAATAGGTTGGGGAATTTCCTTAATTATGTGAATTATACATAACTATCCAATTCATTCAGTGACATTTTCGTAATACTTACAGTGGCGGATCCAGGATTTCTTGTAGGGGGCGCCAACCTTGGGGCGCCCCAATTTTTACCCAATTTTTGCGCAAAAATCCCCCAAAACTGCACGAAAATGAAGAAATTTTGGGCCGTAGGGGGGCGCCTCCCGCGCCCCCTAGATCCGCCAATGGTAATGTATCACCACATTGTCGAGTTTGTAACAAGCAAATCTCTGTACAGACTATAAATTACATCTTTGCATTTGACTCACCTGACACATGTATTTATGACACATGCATTTAAATCTCATTCCAATAGGGTATTCGCAAAGCACTCTTGCTAGAATTACACGGAGCCACCTGTGCTAACAAAGCTCCTCCGCTCCCCCTACCAGCAGCTGTTAGTATAAAACGACAACAACTGTCAACGTTACACCCCTGGGCTCCTAGCAAATAGTGACGCTACGTTGTTTTCACATGGAAGTCTTACACTAAGAACGAACGTGTCTTTAACGCTGTTTTAATGCTGCTCTGTATTTTAATGCTGTTCGCAGTTTACTAAGACTGGCACGCCAAAATGTATCCATAAGGTGAACTGTAACCTGTCTTAAGCAGTGAACAATTTAGATCCTTTTGTGAATGTCCCTTGTGCCGAAACTGTCCGCCGCATTGAAAAATTCGATAAATCCTGCAATTGACATGTCGTAGTGATTTTTATATTTTCAAGTTATTATCTAATTGGACATTTGGCATGAAGTATATGTACTTGAAACGGATGTCACAAATTTGACACTTTCAGACCGAAATATCATACAATTGAAGTTTTATCAGACTGAAACATGAAAATATTTTAAACTTTTTACCATTCGGAGAAAAGATGACAATTTCACTGGAGAATAGTGAATACATGTATAATACATTGTAAATTAACTTTAGAAACTCCCATTTCACACGAAATCAATTGTACTTCTAAGATTTTGGAAAATTTATCTTACATTCAATGTCCAAATTTCCTGTGTTTTCAACCTTGAACTTGTTTACATGGAAATCTTACCAATTTAAATTGAATTGAAGTAGCATTCTAGTAGAGGTGGGACCGAATCTCAATTTTCCAAACCGGTTGTTGTTTTTGAAAACCAAACGACAATTGGTTTTATTTGGTTTTGATAAACTCGAACAATTTGTCTTTGCAAATAGAACATTTGGTATGTAGCCGTAGTTACAGATGCATTACAAGACTTCCAGTGTAAATTTAATATTCCTTTTATACCAGTGGACATGTACCAATAAAGATGTCATAACATAAATTCAAACTTTTAATTATCTGAGAAAGGTACATGATCAAAATACTATTGTTCTGTTTTACACATGTTACAGAGTGACTTTTATTCTTAATTAATCAAAGAAGTTGTATTGCCAAAAGAGACCAAATTCCTTGATCAATTCAGTTTTGGTTGATTTATTTCAGTCACACTCAGTTGATTCTTGAATTTTAGGTGTGTAGATAGCCTAGATTGATCTCTGATTTATCCCTATATGGACATATGCATAGCAACCATGTTTCTAAGGAAGAATGCCAACCTTGCAGTGGTAGGCTCTCAGCATGACCATTGCTCATGTTTGAATTGTCTCCAGTTCATTGGATTTCAATTGGGGTCAAAACTTCTCACATCATTGATTCTCATCATCTGCACCCACTATCCAATGAGCTATCCAGGGTTTTAGGTAATTTTCCATCCCATATCTGGCAAAGGGTTTTTTTACCATATTTGGTAAAGTCACATAGTCACAGAGCCAGCAGGGCCCACCAGCTCTTCACTTCTAGTAAATGTGAGCTACTGACATCCTCTACCATACAGACTAACTGACTTGTTCCTAAATCATGGCAAGCAGTGGACAGCATTGTGTTGGGTGTTTTGTGCTACAAATATCCTTTACAAATACTGGTTATTCATGTTCATGGTATTTTAGGTTATTTTTCAGGTTATTATTGTAGTTTGTGAATTTGGGAGTCATTTTCAGTTGTTTCTGATAGAAACACCTGAAGTTTTGGAATTTAATTTGGTTTGTGTGACATTTCTGTGCCTATCCAGTACAGGATAAGCTTGTTTTAATTTGAATTGTGTATATTTGACTATTTGTAACCATATTCCAAGTTCAGTTGAATTTGCCAACTGAGTAATATTCCAACACCTGTAGTTAGGGGGGATATCCCAGGGGATTCCAGGACAAGGAGTACTGTTTGTTCCAACTTCAAATACATTGTGGTCAATATGACCATCACTAATTTGCCAATTGCTCTTTCATGTACAGAATCTGTCCCAAATACCTTAAAATATTCATGCCAACTCACGTTCAGTTCATATTTCATGCCAAATGCTCAGTATTTATTTGCCAATTTGTGTTTGAGTCATTTTATGCTGCTGGAAACAGTACAGTTCTAGCCCAATGTGTGCCATACTACATTATATCATGCTTATTTTATTTCTATTCACAACAGTGTTGTCCATGCTCTGGTTATCTTAACTGTTATACAAGCATTACCAAACATTAAAACTAGAGATGATGCCAAATGTAAATTTCATATTCGATTGTCGGTTTGTCCTTTCAAACAAATATTCGTTCTTATTTGGTTTTAAGTATGAGGCTCTTGACTACATAATGTTTGCTTATTCAGAGGTTAAAATACATGGATTTTTGATACATCGACTACAAGCTTTTAGTTTTTGCACAAATCATAACAGAACCTTACACCCTCTGGTGTAGAAACAATTAGAAGTTTGTTCTCAGTGAAGCTCAGTCAGCAATTTCTTTCTTTGAGAGTAATTGGTGAACTTTTTTTTTCAAACTCTAACATTAAATACTTGAAGAAAAATCAAACCAACTATCCGAATTTCTCATCATCACAACCGAATATACAAGAAACGAACAGTAGAAACGAATACGGATACCTAAATTCATCTCTATTGAAAACTGTTAGTCTATGCCAAAAACCATGTAATAAATACTTGGAAAATGACTCTGAAAGCTGCTTATCTCTTTGCGTGTGTCTCCGGCTCCACTGTACACTGTAGCTACTCGACACATATTTGGGCATTTTACTGGCAGTAAGCAGGGAGAAATAAAACCAAATAATTACATTTTTAATCCCCTCAACCGGTTACATAAAAAAATTCGGTATAAACGAATATGGGTACCGTTTCCCATTTCTACATTCTAATTAATATGGTTTTCTGATTGTGTACAAAAATAGAACCGATTATTTAGAAAGGAAAGTGACAAATACAGGTAATTTGATAATTAGTTAACTAGTGATTTTCGTTTAATCTACATCAATTAAGGCGTACACGTTTATTAAATGGCAGATCCCTTTCGGGCCCCTAAATACACAGTTGCAGCAACGAAATTGTTGGTAAAGTACTCCACTACACAAACAAAAATGCCAATAATAAGCAATATATGGTATATTTGAAGATGTCAACTGCCGCTAATTACATATAACATTGTCATTTTTCTTACTGGTGATGTATGTAGGCCACAACATGACTTAATTTTAGGAGCCCATGACAATTTAAGCTCATTTTAGGTGTTTTGCACGAGTGTGCATAGATTTCTATTCGTAACTGAAACCAAAATGCTGAACCGTAATCAGGAGTAAATGATATTCCAAGTTAGCACTTTTAAATTTTTGAGTACATTTTTACTGCCCGCGTATGCGGTAAGGTAATGCTTTCAGTCGTGTCTGTGTGTCTGTCTTTCTGCTTATTTAACATTATAAATACAAATTATGCGGGAAAAGATAGTGTGAGCCACTGAAATGCAGACCACAGAAACCTGAGCTCTACGTGCAGTGTATGAAGTGAAGAATTTAAACTTAAGTGTAGACTGTGAAGTGAGGAATTTAAACTCTATCAGTTGCAAAACGAAAGTCTTTTCGTGCACTTTACAACATGGAATACGTTTATCTTTGTAGGCTTCTAAATTGATCGAAATTTCAGGATCTGTGCGTTATTTGATATAGGCGCATAATTGTACATAATATGTTTGTCTGATCGACTGTGTATCAAAGAGACCAGCCATTTTTAAAACTCAATTGAGTTTATTGGTCTATTCTACACTAATGCGTGTAGACGTTAAAAGGTTTTAATTTAACATACATGTTAACAAATATGTTTTAAGCATGAAATATTGGTTTTGAAATGTGGCACACAAATAAAATTAGTCAAATTACTAAAGGTGTTTCAGAAAAACTCGAATATAGTTTGCGCCAATTCACGAATGAGCCATGATGTTGGGCTCTCCATGTAGACTAACAAATAGAAAAATTCTTTAAAGTGTGGGGTAAATAGACAGTCACTGATACAAGACCAATACGGGGTAATATTCAGAGTTGTTGGGCTGTTCTGGTAACTGTGGCTTGGTTACGACGAATTTCTTGACATGAGAAGCATAACGTCGTCTACATTTATATTACGCCAATTTCCTGCAATAGATTTAAACCTCAAAATAGATATTGGCTAAATAAAAAGCACATTGCACAGCATGAATGAAACAATAAAAATTAATAAAGATGTTGAATGACACCAAAACTTCAGTTTCTCTCCAAATAAGGATTCGTTACGTGACACTCTCGACCACCTGTAACATAAATCCCGGTTCGGCTGTAAATTATGTTGACATGTATGTGTTGAATGTCAGCTGATATCAAACATGAAAACAATAAAAACAAAGAATAAAATTACTTAATTAATTTAAATTTTCACTGTGGTAAAATATTCTTTTGAGAGAGAACGTTACAACAGATTTATCTTAACATCTCTCGCACCATGAATAATTAGATCTATTTAATATCAGTTTAAATTTTAGAATTAGTTATATTTATAGTTGATCTTTATTTAATATTTGAAAGGTATTTCCCGTTTAAACTGTCGTTGATGCGAAACATCTTATTCAGATTAAAATCGTTACGAATTGTTACGAATCATTAGATGTGTACTTTTCTAAATTAAAGCGATGAATTCCACAGTCTATTTTCGAAATTAAACTATTTACTTTGACACAACATGAAAGCCTAGGGAAACATGTTAATTAAAACTTTGGGACATGATAATTTACAACTAAATCCAATTCACTTTCACAAGTACCATCTACTACAGAATTAACAACAGCTTTTCTGTAGAATCCCTAGGCTCGAGCAACTTCCAGCTTCATTTTACATGAAGTTCTTTACCCATGGATTATGATAAAACAGGCTCATGCATAGAATATCCTCTAATAAAGCAAGGCAGACAACAGTGATTTAAGCACACAATAGTGATTTAAGACTGGCACTATTTATACAATCTGGCTAAACATAAGGAAGGCCTTACAAAAGGAGAGAGAAGGTTTAAAGGTTAGGTTGCAGTGGGCTCCCCTGCCTGCCTTGACTTCCCTCCCATAGCAAACAATTAAAGCCTCTGTTAAGGGAGAGAATAATGGATTCTAGGAAGAGAATAAACGAGATATTCAAAGAATACATAGCTGGTCCCCCGTCCAAAAATTTGAAAATAAGTTTCCCATTAGATTTGTAAAATGTTGCTCTCTTCTGTACCTTTTATAAATTACATATTGACTGCTGTATCCATAGACGTGTGTGTGTGTGTGTGTGTGTGTGTGTGTGTGTGTGTGTGTGTGTGTGTGTGTGTGTGTGTGTGTGTGTGTGT
>JBCAUI010530829.1:0-11333 GCA_038406195.1 Haplosyllis anthogorgicola | reverse complement strand
TGTCCCTATTTCTATTTAACTCCACATCAGATGATCTACTAATGGTGACACCTCTTGTATTTGTAAGAATTTTTTTTCAACATCTCTGTAACCTGAATTAATTTTAAAACAAGTTTTTTCCTAACAAATAATGTTTTGAATCATAAGTAAAAATTACTGTATCTGTATATTTCATTATTTCAAAGTTTACAAAAATCATTTTTCCTGTAATGTCAATAAATTCTCCAAAAATAAATGGCAAAAAAATAATCTGATAGAATGGTTCGGTTATGAAATTATTCTAGACTGTAGTGATTTGATTCTTCTTAGATTGGCAATTATTACTCGAAATCAATCAGTATTTTATGGGATACATCTTATAACATTGTCAAAAAAAAAATCTCTTGGGACGCACTTATGAAGCGCAGAGCAGTCACATCGTTTAAATGTCGACTGAGCACTTCCGTTTTGATATCCGGAAAATCTTGGGATAGAATTTCACCCTGCTTGTGTTCTAAAGAAAAACACGAAATGACACAAAACCGCACATTTCTTTCAATGTTGAGTTAAATAACAATTACAGCTTAATTCCACCAAGACTTACCCGCGACAACTCCTGCTGCGACAAATTTTCCCATGCTGAAGTTTTGTTACTCCTGAACTCTTCAGTTCGTTAGTGAGTGTAAATTTCTGTCGGCAAAATATTTATTTTGTGAAAAGCAAACTGTGTTATCCCAGAGATAAGAGTCACGTTTGCTTCTTATCACTCTCTGTGTTACATTTGCAACTTGTCTAAGCGGAAAAATCACAAGGCAATTTTAAATCAACGTAGTAAATGTAGTAATACTATTGATTTAATGCGTGAGGCGTCAATACCAAACGCTGGTGATGCAAATGCCTTATTCGTTTAATTAAAATCGGACCACCTGATAACGTCCAATGCGCTTTTATACATCCAGTGCAGCCCGTGTCTATACTACTAATCTTGCTGACTGATAACAGGTTAATATGTGACTGATAAGCGCTGATTATGTTAAAGGCCTGATATGGAGACTGTACAGTAGCCAATGGCATCACTCTAACACGAGTGTTTGTGAAGAAACTGTTATCCTGAAACCTGACGTTGTTACACCCGTAACCAAACCAAAACGTAAATCAGAAGAAAACAGTACACGGAATTTGTATCAGAAGTTTAACAATAGTGCATCTAAAGCACAGCGTGAAATTCCTTCGTTCTCTCCTTTGTTCTCTTCTTTTCCAAAATGATACGAATTCTGTGTACTGCATCAGTAGCCCTGTTAAGAAAATTCCATTAAGACGGCACCTTATAATAATTCCCTGAAATATCCCTACTTAAGCAATTTTAGAAACGTAATTAACAAAAGAGAAAAACAAAACAATTCCAAGCTATGCCGTTGGTTTTAGGAATTTCATCCTTGATTCCTGAAATGTTTCCACTTTCGGATCTCAGTTAAGATAAATTTGCGGTTGATGTTGTCGTTACAGTATAAAGCCGAGACAATGCTGTATTTCCAGTTTCTTCACAAAACTCTGAAAATGGCGTAATCTGACCTTCAACTGGTTTCTCAACACCAAACCATCCCAAGTCAATCAGGATTATTCTGTGCCTAGTAGGGGTCTAAGTCGATTAATTTTCTCAATCAAATTTTACCGAAACTATTAATTCGATTATTATAGATTTTTTCAAAATATTTACCAGCTACGCTGTACTGTTTTTGGGGTTTTTTTCATAGTCTTCTGCAGTGAAATTTCTGAAAAAAAGTGAAAAATGCAGTATGTCTAAGTTACGATTAATTTTTTAAGATTTCACCTTTGGAAACCAGTGTTTATATTATTCCATGTTCTAAATTTGACAATAAACTATGAAAAATAATGCTGCGATTTTTATCGATTAAATGTTTTATGGTTTGATATTTTATAGATCAGATTGTTTAATCGATTAGTATTCAATTAACTAGTAAAGTCGTTACGTCAAACGTAACGTCGCGTGTCTGCCGAGTGACGTTACAATGTAACCATGGAAACAGTGGAAAGTGAGATGAACCTTGTTTTCAGATGGTCACATTTTTAGGCGGGAGACCACATACTCTGTCATTCGACAGACAAATATTTAGACCCCTAGTGCTGAGTACCGATTTAAAATGTTACAACATGTGGTACTCCTATATTTTTCATCATCAAAGATGGGATCAGCATCTACCTTTTACTTTATTGTTTTCAATAAATGCGAAACTTACTGGAAATTGAATGCTAAGTACCTTTTGTGCATGTGAGGCTTGTGCTCACAGCATTTACACAATATGCTTGTTGTCATTAATTATACTATCATGGTTTAAATCTGCTCGTTTAATCATATAATAGAGTTTTTTCTTAATTCGAACTCTATCTAATTCATCTAATTTATCTAATTCATCTAACTGGATAGGATTGGTCATACCATTTTCAGTAAATTTAAGGATTGGTCAAACCTTTTTTAGTCAATTTCATCAAAAATTAAACCATTTTCAGTCATTTTACCAATACTGATGTACAAATCAAGAAATTCCTATTAAAAGTTAAGGGTACAGAACAATAGAGGAAACCAAAGAATCACACACTGTGCTTTTGAATTTTGGCTCTAAACTTTTAATAGGAATTTCTTGATTTGCTAATAACAGTAATTCTACTTATTTTGGTACCTTTTCAATTTCCAATTTAGATGAATTTGACGAATTTGATTAATTAGATGAATTAGACAAAATCGAATTTGAATTAGAAAAAACCTCTAATAATCTTAAAACATGTCTAGCATATTGAGTGAAGACGTATTCTTTATTGTTTGTGGACACAGTTCACTTTCGTTTCAAGAAATTTAATTTGCAGTGGAATTGTACGGACTGCCTGGGTTCGAGCACCACTGCTGCCTGCACTCCTCTGCTTGCATGAGGGATGGTCAGAAGGCATGCCTGCTGCATGATGTTACACCTGGCATAACCTTTGGGATCACGGCACGCAAGCAAGAAAAAGTGTAGATGCATGCTCCATAGGCCATCAATGGGAGATTCTCGATTTGCGACAGATACTACGACCGCGCTCCTTCAAAAACAAATATACTGGGTGTTCTCTATTGCCAGGCTTTACAACCCCTGGGGAAGGTCACACGAAGTACAAAACGGGGGTAATCGGTGACCTCACAAATGGACCCTTTAAACTTTTTGTTCTCAGTGCCGTGCTCAGAGGCACGTAATCGTCCATTGGCCAGTTCACGTACTTTGCGGGGGTGGGGGTAACATTTCCTTTGATTTCTTGATTTGAAATGAAAAATAGTAAAGAGAAATTAATTTTTCTCCTCCGTTTTCGTGCCTGGGCTGGCATGATGATTCTTGTTCGTGATTAGAGTGATACGGTTCTGATTAACTGGACCAGACTAGTAATGACATTGACCACTGAACCTTAATGGTCATTGTAAGTTCCTGGTTGATATAACTAAGCAAATAATAACCCCGGGATGCTACACATTCTAACATTCCTTTAAAATATCAAATGGTCTCATCGTGTCTTTTATACTGATTTTACGTCAGTGACGAGTCCCTACTCCTTTTTACTGCTGCAGTCATAGGAACTCTGTTTTGCTTTTGGTACTTGTGCATGTGTGAGCACCGATGGGGTTGATGTATACTTCACTTTGCTCTTACATGAAAAAAGATTGCAAGGGTCTTATATTGGTAAGGATACTGTCTTCTCAATTAAGTTGTTAACTACTCAATGCTACCATGGCATTTAGTGGAGTAAGGTACAACAAGAGTGTCCAGTGAATCTTCCTTTGACTGTGATGTCCTTTTATTGTTTGCATATGTTACAGTTGCACATGAAGTGATAATGTTCAAGTTGTACAAAATATTCTAAGTTCAATAAATACAAATCAAAGTCACAATATAACTTAACATATATGAATCTGAATGAACCTAAATCTGAACTAAAGTACGAATGTATGAAATTGTGAAAAAAATGTGAACATATAAAAATTGTGAACAAAATAAGAACCCTTGAACTTAAGAACACTGAACCTTAATTGCATTGGGTTTTATATGGATATAAGTGAGGTACTCATTGGTGGGCACTCAGGTGCTAGAGCATCTCAGTTAGCTGATCTACTATTGGCTAAAGCTTGGCACATGCTGTACTGCACACGTACTAGTGCTGACATGTAGTGTCCAAGATACAGAACTCAATAAGCATGGAGAATAAAAGAAATTGTTATCCACATTGTAATACTCGGCCTCTAAAATAATAAGTGATTTCATATGATAGTGGTCACACAAGGACAACAGCTTGAGCTCACACCTTAGTTCTGTATGAAAATATAGAAATATAAAACATATGTTAATGAAACTTGGTGAAAAGTTGCACTGCTAGAATCTATGTGTACCTTGTACCTGTAGAATAATCAAGCACTGGTTAAAAGTAGATGCATTTATGGCATAGTGCCATCAGAGGGTCACTTGAAATGCGATGCGAAAACCTCTGAACACAAACAGTTTGATAAAATCTGGCTTTCTTTCCAATGAGAAAGTCCAACAATAAATTTTGCATGAAGGTCCATTGCTCTGGCCTTCTTTAACTGAGCTTAAGTTTTAATTTAGAATAAATTTTCCTAGCTCGAGACCTCAACTGGTTCTCACTGAGCTATGATAGAAAATTCCAAAGTTTTACCATTTTAGTTTTGGTTTGACTTTAGAGACAGAACACTTTGACACACATCCATGTCTTGGTGAACTGTTGGAAGGAAAAAGAGTTAAAGATTGGATATCTCCACCGGAGAATACCCGAAGAAATTGGTATAAAGATTTTTTTTTGTTGTGGCCTGGGGTAACAACTTTCTTTGAATAAAATGCCACTTGAAGAAACTACTTTATATGTACAGATTAAAGCTTGATAGCTCTCCTACTTTACTTTAACTCATGATACTAACTACAGGTCCTGTTTTTGGGACTTGGATTACATTTAAAGTTTGGGAATAGGGCGAACAATCACCTTAAACTTAAACAGTCCCACACTTGTCAGTCACTTATCAAAGTCTCTTCCTTGACTTCATGACATTTCTTCTCCCAGCTATGGACTTCCTTTTATATCTGTCTTCCTCTTTGTCCTCCTGATCAGGTGCATAGTCTTCATCCTGTATTTTATCATCTCCTGGACCTTCATCCTCTTCATCAGTATCATAATCATCTTGGGTTTGTTTACTCTTTCACTTCTTGGAGTCCGGATCTTTCATGGTGAATTTCTTCCCTTTGCTGTTGACTTTCGCTTGAGGCTCTGTCTAGTTTTCAACATCACTGTTTCCTCACCTTCCTCTTCTTCCTTGTCTTCCAGAGTATCTTGTGATAGGAGGTCCTTGGTGAGTTTTGTGACTTTTCCCATCACCGATGTAAATGAGCTATGTGCTTGGGAGAGGTGATCATACATTTCCTCTATGTCAGTGCATACACTGCCTGACAATCGTGTGTCCAATTGTTTCTTGAAGTCTTCTTTCGTGGGGTAGTTGGGTGTACCTATGACAATGCTGCATGCCTTCAGTACTCTGCTCAAGTAAGTTTCATAGGCATCCTCCTTTGACTCTTTGATGTTCTGTACAAAGTCTTCTACAGCACTGTCCAGCTCATCTCTATGCCTTTGAGACTGGTGAGCATCAATTTTTCATTCATCTGCTTTTGACAGGCTTCCCTTTGCCATCTTGTAACTTCTTGCTTCTCTTCAGTATGTAAGCACACTATCTTACACACTCAGAGGAATTCAAATTTTCATTGCCTTTTATACCTCTTGATCAGCTTGTAGCAACTAGGTCATGTCCAGGGTTGAATTTCTATTGTTCAAATTGTCCATACTGGAGGGTTAATAATGCATTTTATCCAGCTTCGATGATTACTATTACCAGCTGCAACAGAACTTAGAAAATATTTGTTATTTGTTAAACTTTCCTGGTTAAACTTGCTCTTCAGTGAGTTCACAGAATATTCTCCTTGATCTAACTTTAACTGGTGAGAATAATCGTAAAAATTGCTGTATTTGGCAATTTTATCAAAGATTATTGACATTCTCCCATAAAAGTTCCTTGTCTCCCCAAAATAATTGATCCTGAAAGGTTTTAGGACAAGCCATCCTAGTTTTTCCATGCTGGCTCTGTGTGGCTGCATTTGATTGGCAGATGCCCAAAATATGAGCCACGCATTGGTTGCTTCTGAAAAGGGAGTTACATGCTGCAAATTATAGAACAGTGATGTTGATTGGCTAGTGCTTTTGAAGTTGCTCAAGAGCTGTGTCTGGGGGTGATGCAGCATGCCAAATTTGTTCTTTGATGTTACCGACACCTGCAAAATAGATAGACCTCATGAGAAGTGAAAGTCTTAAGTGTTACAATTAATTGTGTTCTGTATGATAGAGTATTTGAGCTACAAACTAATGAATTATATCATTCAATTGCATTTTTACCATAGATTTGTGTGGTATAATTTTTGTTAAGCTGTGGCATGTTTGCAAATGCCATATTTGGTGTCTTAAAGTTGCTGCAATTGAAAAAATTAAAGTGTATTAGTGTTCTATGCATTGTAGAGAATAAGAATACAAAGGAATTTTTTCCTTAAACCCCTTCCTTCCTTGGGAAAAATGTGAAAGAGGGTACAAAGTGAGCACTTGACATGAACGTAGATATGTTTGTCCAGATATGTTGAGTTGTGTGCATTGATCATGCTCTATCTGCATGCTTTCTGAAATATAATCATGGTAATTTTAATATTAGATGTATTAATTTTCGTGAATATATGAATTGGTGGCTTGTTGAGCCAAATATTTGTATTTGTAAAAATAAGACTGTATGGTGTCATTGATTTTGATGAGTAATCACCAGATTCTCATGTACTGATAGACCTTTGGATGTGGATCTACAAATCTCATTGAAATTTTTTTAGAATTATCGAATTTTATGAAAAGTCACCATATTCATGCGTTGATGCACTGACTTTGGTGTACATAATGGTAATTACCCTATTGGTTGGTTCTGTTGCACTAAAATGGGAGAATTTAGGGAATTTTTGCTAAATTTGTGTGAGAGATGACAAACTTTGTCATCTAGCACTGATTTACTGTATTGGTTATACTGCACTGGGATTTTGGGGTGATTACAGCAAATTTTCTCAAAATTTGTATCACTATGTCGAGTGTAGTGAACTTTCTATAAATTCCTACTGCTTTGCACATGTTTGGTAAAAATTACCATGGTTGTAGGTGACTCTCTGGTCTCTTGGTAGAATCTGACAAATTTTCTTCTTTTTCCCCTTGTGTCCCTACAATAGAAATTTGAGGCATTATGTTTATCACTATCTGCATGTTTCCTTTTGGAATGCATTGCTTGAGTGATGTTTCCTCAACTGTGTGTAGTGTGGCTTGTACACTGGTCTCTGTAGAAGATAGGGTAGGTGCAGGTTCCTGCCTCAGTCCACCTTGGACCTTAGAAATTGTTTCCTCTGTTTCCTCTACAGTTTTACTTTCTATTTCTTCTGGAACATATTCAGTGAATTTTTCTCTGATTTCAGTCTTTGTTTTTATTCAGATTGACATACTAGTATCTTCTTCAACTGTTAGTTCATTGATTTGGGCTTCTTGTTGCATTTGCTGTTGTTTTTCCCATTCAATGTACTCTTTGACCCTTTTGTAGCCTGGATTTATGTCAGTGGGTAGTTCCCATCCTAAATCTTTGACTAATGCTGGGTTTATGTTCATTGTTGTGGTTCTACCAAAACTTTTGAAGTCAGGTATCTGTTCCACTAGTGTATCGACCTTGTTTGCCTTTTTCACATGGGTTAGGTGGACTTTGAATATGTTGCCTTTTGAGTCTTTCACCCTGACTTGGTTTGCTCCTAAGAATTCTAATATCCGGTAGTCTCCTTTGTATTTATCATTGAAGCCTTTAGCCATATGATTTACAGGCTAACCTGAGATCTAACCTGCAAACGCTCTATGAAATGATAGGAATCTAGCAAATTTTTGTTGGACTCTATTAATAATGCATGTAAAATGATCAAAATTCACTACAAATGAAAAGATTAGCTGTTTTCATGGTGAATTCCTCGATTTTTTGCCACCGTCACAACCTACAACCTGAAAATTTATATTTTTCCCTTGCAAGGCTGAAGACTTACTATTTTACTTTGAAGGGATTTGTTTTTGTTTTTGTTTTTGTGCTACACCAATGAGGCTTAAAAGTTATGCAAAGAGATTATTACTTAATTATATGTACCCTTGATACATAATGTGTGATGCAACTATGTTAATTTTACAAAAGGCTTTGATTGATCACTTTTTGCAACAAAGATAATGATTAAACAAACATAATAGGGATAAAAGAGAATGGCTGTGGTCAATATCAAAGATACGCAAAGCTATTCACTCACCCTATCCTTAAGTGTTTGTAGAACAGTCAAGTTGTTTACTCTTTGGTCTTTGGGAGCTTGTTATTGTCTTTAGTTTTTGTGCCAATATCTGCTGCTGTGGCAGGGTCTGTTTTTTTATGCATCTGCTGCCTATTGTCTGTAGAATGTGGCACTTTGTGGCCTATTCTTCAGCCGATGTCAGCTGCATTGTGCCTGCAGGCAAGTTGAAAACTCTCACCTGGTTTATCAGCTTGGGCACTGATGCTGCTGCTACAGCAACTCTGGGATGTTTGCTCAACTGCTGCTTGTGGTGAACTTTTGGGACCTTGGATGGCTTGAGCTCACCATGTGTCTGGAACACTGGTTGCTTGAGAAACTAGGCAGTTTCTCAGTGGGTTGGGGATATTGGCTCCCAGTTGAGATACCTTCCTTTGCCAGTAGCCTGGCTTCTATCTGGTCTGGAGCTAATCTGCTTGTCTCAGCGCATGAATCGGTCGAATTTTCACCATTGTCAATGTAGTTTGCAGATAACTCGTGAATTTTAGTGGAATTCAGTGAGTTTTCTCCAGAATCATCATTGTCTGTTGAAACTTTGGTAGATCTGGATGTCTTTGAACATAAGTACAATTTGAGAGTGATTTTGATTTAATGCTACTCTCATTGACCTCTGTTTTAGTTGAGATTTTCTTTCCTCACCAAATCCTTGTAGCGTGCCCGGATTCTCCACCAAAATTTCTGATGAGTCCCTACTCCTTTTTACTGCTGCAGTCATAGGAACTCTTTTCTGTTGTGGTACTTGTGTGTGCATGTGTACTGATTGGGTTGATGTATACTTCACTTGGCTCTTATGTGAATATAGATTGCAAGGGTCTTATGTCAGTAAGGATGCTGTCTTCTCAATTAAGTTGTTAACTACTTGATGCTACGATGACATTTAGTGGAGTAAGGTACAACAAGAGTGTCCAGTGAATCTTCCTTTGAATGTGATGTCCTTTTATTGTTTGCATATGTTACAGTTGCACATGAAGTGATAATGTTCAAGTTGTACAAAATATTCTAAGTTCAATAAATACAAATCAAAGTCACAATATAACTTAACATATATGAATCTGAATGAATGTAAATCTGAACTAAAGTATGAATGTTTGAAATTGTGAGCAAAATGTAAACATATAAAAATTGTGAACGAAATAAGATATTGTGACTTAAGAACACTGAACCTTAATTGCATTGGGTTTTATATGGATATAAGTGAGGCACTCATTGGTAGGTGCTCAGGTGCTAGAGCATCTCAGTTAGCTGATCTGCTATTGGCTAAAGCTTGGCGTGCGTACTAGTGCTGACATGTAGTGTCCAAGATAAAGAACTCAATACCGCAGGAGCTGATGCTCCAGTGGCAGATCTATCACAAAGTAACACTGAATATTAAATACGATAAACAGGACTGTTCATCTGTAATATCATGACATCTCTTCTGACTTTCAGATCGTTTTCATAAACTTAACGCCCATCCTTTAACGCAACAACAAGCGTTAAATTTGTATGTTGGTAGCGTTATATAATAAACCAACATAACGCTACTCTCACTATTCATTTTGTTGCGTTATGGCTGTGCATTGAGTTTATGAAAACGAGCAGTGGTAATATTCCACACTTAACACGTTAGAGGATGGACGTTAAACATATGAAAACACGCTGTTTGAAACAGTACACGGAATTCGTATCAGAAGTTTAACTGTAGTGCATCAAAAGCACAGCGTGAAATTCTTTCGTTCTCTCCTTTGTTATCTTCGTTTCCAAAATGATACGATTTCTGTGTACTGACACTTGACGATGGTTTTTTTTAATAGTACACAATTGTTTCTTGCAAATGTTTTCAAATTATTGTGATTTTCTTTTCTTTGGACAATAATAGTTCTTTCAATTTGAAACCAAAGGATTTAAAACATTAGTTTAGGCACAGTAGAATTCAAGATGTACTTTTATATGAATAGGTAACACAATTCCTTTCTTTAAAAAGTTTCCAAATTTGTAGAATTTCTGTTTGGAATTGCATGTCTTGCCCTAAAACGCCAGTTTCGTTGATTTTATGTCTCTTCTAAAAGTACATACTGTTATAAAATTAAGATTATCTTTTAATTTTTAATTAGTTTTCACTCGCTACAATGTTAGAAGGTCATTCAATGTGTTTACAATAGAATTGAAGAGTTTTTAGAAAGTGGAAAAATGGTGATTATTTTTTGAAGACGCAATCAAGATAACTCAAGAGTAGAAATTTGTACCATTTTAATCGTGATGATTTATTCGGTAGCTTATCTGGTATATTTTAGTGTAATGCGTCACAGAACGTGTGTAGAGCCTATCACAGGGTGGGGACGAACAATTAACACTACTTAACTCATCGTACTTGGACAAGTATATGTACTTCTTGTACCTAGATTCTTTTTACTATCTTCTCTCTTTATCCTCTTCACGTCCTAGTGTTTGACAATCCGTGTATGCGCGTATAAAACGTAACGTTTGCTGTTGTGTCTGTCTGTTTGTTAATCTGCAAATCTTTTTGAGTTTGGAATTTTATTTGCAGCATCGGGTTTAGAAATTGGCTGGGGGAGCCAAGCATGCCATGGCACCCAAAGCCTCCCTCTAGATATGCTACTGATTTGTATTTTTGGTGTAGACCAAATTTGTATTTGAAGGTGATTGGGACATGTTTAAGGTGGCAGTCAAGATAACAATTTTTGTTATTACCGCCCGTGTACGTGGGAAGGTAATGTTTTCAGTCGTGTCTGTGTGTCTGTCTGTCTGTCTCTCTGTCTGGGCTATAACTTTCTAACTGCTTGACCTAGAAACTTTTATTTTTGGTATGGTGGTACATCTTTATAATATCTAGGTCAAGTTTGAGTATCAAGGTCATTGGGTCAAGTTCAA
>JBCAUI010530818.1:0-11334 GCA_038406195.1 Haplosyllis anthogorgicola | reverse complement strand
GTATGAAAGAAGATGTCTAATGTGTTGATACTGTAGTCAGGAACAGACTTTAACCTGTGACTCTGTTTATAATTAATGCATTAAGAATGTGGTAATGGAAAGATACTGATGACAGGTCAATTGTCATAAATCTGGAAGAGGTTAAGGGAGTTGTGTTTTGAGAGAGTTCATTATCACACTGTAAATAGAGAGTTTTTGACTTTGACACTTCATCTGGATTGGTTGGAGGGTTTTTTTGGGGGATGAGGTTACACTTATGGGCAGGGTTTAGTCCTCCTTTGTCCAATTTGATGCAGATTTTCCTGGGAAGAAATAGTTGTATTTCTGAAAATTTCCTTAGTGACATCATCAAGGAACTATGTAACCTGCTGGGAGTCCAGCACTGCTGTACCACACCCTATCATGCTCAGACCAATGGCCAGGTCGAGCACCTTCATCAGACACTGATGAGGATGCTGGGCAAAGAAGACAGACAGGGCAGATCACCTGGCCGAGGTGGTGCAGGTGTACAATTGTACTCACTCTGCCATCACAGGCTACAGCCCTTTCTACTTGATGTTTGGCCAGTGGCCCCAACTCCCTCTCAACTTCTACTTCCCCACAATCCAGGGAGAGAAATAATCGAGACACATACCTGAATTTGTGATCGTCTACTCAGACATGGAAGCAGAGCATGTGGAGCACCTACAGACTGTCTTCAACCACTTCCAGGAGCATTGCCTCAAGCTCAAACCTGTGCATTACTAGTAGGGTGTGGAGCCAGTCCCTAATGGGAGCTCCTCTCTAGCCACCTGGAAGCTTCCAGTTGGCCTCCAGACAGAACACTAGATAGGCACCGCTGGCCAGCACCCTATTCAGACACTGGCACTTTAAGGCATGTCGCAACAACAGCGGCCTTCCGTCAGGCCACTAACCAGATCGTCTTTCATGAACATAGTTCATCAAACCTCTGGGCACCCACCCAGGGATGCCAGAAATGTGATGTATGGCTGCTGTGTACTGTTAATAACATGAGCGCTGAGGTTAACTACTCATCCCAGCCTCTTGCTGGCCATGGTGAAAGGGGCAATCCCGCTCTAGTGTCCTACTCTAGGGTGTGGCACTGCTGCTGCATGGTCACTGCTCACAACCAAATTAGGTAATAATGCAATGAGGGTGGCAGCTACAGCTGCTGCTCGTGACTGCTATCTTGAGACCAGTCCCTGTCTGGCACTTTCTTCTTCTTCTTCTCAGCCATGGACTCACTGGCCTCCAGAATGCTGGCTTTTGGCACCTTGGGTGTCTTCTTGGGCATCACCTTGGATGTGGCCTTCTTGTGAGCCAGCTTCTTGACTGTGGCCTTAGGGGTACCGCCACCCCTGGTGACCCCACTGGTGGAGGACCTAGTGGAGGCCTCCTGTGATATGCATTGCTGCTGGGCCAGCCAGATGGCATGAAGGCAGGTGGGAGCATTGGGCTCAGTCAGCTTGTGGGCCCCATCCCAGTGATAGGAGGCCAGATGGGTTTTCATTGACTTGGGATCGAGGTATACTGGAAGGAAAGGTACTGTGTTGCCACTAGAGGAGTTACACCTGGGTGCAGCATCACAGAGGGCACACCCAAAAGTGAAATTGTAGTGCCAGTGACACACATGGCCAATCAGGCTTGCATGGTTGGAGTTTGTGTGGTGGCACCACAGGCACTGGATATACCTGCTGCTACTGCCACCACACTTGTGTCCCTCGATAGCGGCCTTCATGTGAGGGGGTATGAGAATATAGCCCTTCAACAGCTGCTCCAGGCAGGATGTCAGGAAGATGTAGTTGAACTGACTCCTAAGCCGTCTCTGAGCATTGCTGTTGGGCTTCCCCATCCAGGCCAGACAAGGCTGCAAGTCTTTGGGCAGCGGTAATGTGGGGCATAGGTGGATCTCCATGGTGGACTGTGCATGTGTACAGTAGAATGGGGCAGGAGCCATCTCAAGTGGCCTGTCCTTGTCATAGATGAGGGTCAGCTTGCACAGGGCTATGAGCCATGTGCGCTCTGCAATCAGGGTGTTGGACTCCTTGGCCCATAGGAGGGGCCGCACCCAGTCTATCTCCACCTGGACTTGTTCAGCTTTAGTCAGGCTGATGTCACCACCATCATCTGACTCCTCATCATCAGTGCTCTCATCATCATCATCATCATGGAACGCATCACTGGGGACAACTATCTCGCTTTGCTGGCCCTCCTCATCTTCCACCATGGCATTGTTGTTGTCCTCATTTCTGGTGTCATCACTCTCAGAGCTCCCAGTCTCATCATTGCCAGCTGGCTCCCCTTCTGATTCAGTGCTGCTCGAGCTTGACTCAGCTTCCTTGGAAGGGACCTTATCATCATCCTTGTCAATCACCTCTACCAATGGGGACCTGGTGCAGCGCTTTGGTCTTGGAGACTCACCACCAGCATGGTCCTTGCATTTTGATGACTGCCAGCCTGATGTTGGCTGGCTGGTGCAGAGCACCTCTGTAGACTTCTTGGCTGATGGTGGCTGGGATGATGCCACCCTCTTGCTGTCTGTACCACTTAGCTCTTGTTGAGACATGGGTGGAGTGCCGGGTGGCTGAGTGGTCCCAGTTGAAAGGTTCTCAGATGTGGGGGGGGGCAGTCAACCCTCATGGTGGAACCCTCCATGGTATAGCCTTGGTGGCCCCAACTCAGGAAGGTGCCCCCTCATGCCATGGGAATATTCCATAAACCAGATGCCAGTGCTGTTATGGTGTCTGTGATTGTTACAGACTTGGCTGTGCTGACATTCCTCTGGTCATCATGGCTCTGGGGACCATTGCCCCTGCCCTCAATACTGCCCATGTGACTTGGTGGCCTGTACCTGCACAGTGGGACCAGAGCACCCTCACATGGCCAGTGGAGGCATGTCACGCATGGCACCCAGGCTGGTGGGTGGCCAGATAATAAGACCCTCTGTGAGAAGTTTCCTCAGATCATAGCCTGATGCTACCCCACCTGCACCTGAGATGGTGCCACAGGCAGCTCTATTGATGACTACTGCCACCCAAGACCCCCCAATGAGAGAGTCTGGTGAGTCCCACATCTTGTGTATGGGCAGGGTCTTTACATTCGAGCACCAAGAGGCCATATCCATCGAGAAGGCCATCAAGAAGCTCCGAGCTGACCATATCAACAAAGAGGCCAAAGTCTGCTGTTTTGTTCATGTCAACAACAAAACCTTGGCCAGGCCCTGGCCTTGAGAGATGGGCACCTGGGTACCCATGGCCCTGCTGGCCTACTTCATGGGGGATGGCAGCACCAGGAAGGTCTACTGCCACTCGGGCCTGACAGCCTCGCTTATCCTAAAATGTCTTCTCCTCATAGGAGATGTCTGGGCCATCCTCCCCTTTGACACTTTCATCCAGGAGGAGGAGCCCTCCTGCAGCAATGTCAGATGTGCCTACATCCAGCTGGGCCACCCCATCCAGGTCGATTCATTCACCATCACCTCCCAGCTAGACCAGCTCAGGTGCATTGGCCAGCTTTCCTTCCATGCCAGCTTCGGGGCCAGCACAGCCACCTGTCACAAAATTCCCATGAGGTGGCCAGTGGCACCAGGGGGCCTGAGCTACATGAGCAGCATCAGTGGGGGCTTCACCTTTGGAGGCACTTCGGCATACCCCACAGATGGAGGAGATCCTGAGATGGCAGCAGCAAGGGCCTGATTTCCCCACTGCACCACCAATGCAATGGAGGCTCAGACAATAGCATGGTTCCAGATGGTGAGCCTGGAGTACTCCTCCAGCATTTACAGTCAGTGAGTGAACAACATGGTGCACCATTTCTGCATGAACCAGAAAATGGAGAATTCCCTCCAGAAGACCTGGAATCAGGTTAGTGAGATCCTATCTGCCAGAGGCCCTGATGCAGCTCTCTGCATTGGTGATGCCCTTCATGCTGGCTGGATTGAGATGGTGGTAGAGCAGTACACCGATGTCTGGGTGGTGCTGGAAAAGTGCCTGGTGGATATGAAGAACTTGGAAGTCAATTACGCCTGTACGTATGGTAACACCACCCAGCAGCTGGCACATGGTGGCCTCTTGATGTGGATCACATCATCCGTTGTTTTAACAGGCTGAACCCAAACAATAGCAGTGGCCTGTTAAGGGGTATAAAACATTACGACACCAGGAAGGCAATTTACACTGACCTGATCAGGAGTAAAAGAAGTCCTTGGAGAGGATTTGGCTGGGGCCAGCAGATTGCTGACCACACTGGAGGCAGCACCAGTAGGGGTAGACTGGTCACCTCCGCAATCATGGGAGGAGCCAGGGCTAGAGATGCAGAGCAAGGTGCCAGCTACATACCCATGGCTGCCCCACTGCATCCCCATGAGTTGTCTGGGGAGATTCCAGGAGAAAAGACACTTCCCTCACTGCCCAAATTCCTGCTGAGAGCAGACACCAGCCCCGACCCTACACTGACATATCCGCAGGCTGATGGAAGAGCTGTTAGAGGATGGTGAGATCCTACTGAATGTGGTTGAGTGGGTCACTGGTCCTGGCAAGGCACTGAGGGCCCCATCACCTGATGCCACCCCCGCTGACCCCTCAGACTTGGGACATTATTCTGATGTGGGGACCACACTCCCTGGGTTTCAGCACTCCACTGAGCCCACCTTGAAAGATGTGGTGATGGCACTTGACCCACCAACCCCACCCGTGACTGTGGAGCTGCTGCCACTGGATGGCGTCAAGCCCATGATTGATGATGACACTGCCAGTTTCCATAGTAACTTTACAATCATCTCCCATTCATCAGTCAGCCAGACCATGGTGGAGGAAGAAGCATCCTTGCCCACAGCCCAGAGGCACCACTCACTGTCGGGTGATGTGGAGGGTGCTGGAGCCTTGCCGTGCAAGAAGACAAACCCGGAGTAAAGATGAAGGTGATAGCTGGGGCCCATGCCACCTAGGCTTGGCTGCACCTTACCATCTGGCAGCACCATCATGACTACCACCACAACTGTGAATGCTGTTATTTCTGATTCATACTTACTATTTCATAATTTATGGTAGCTTGCTCTTTGTAACTTATTGTAATTTAAGATTGTATATTGTTGTTATTCTCATGTTTTTATGTAGTTATTTCAGGCTGATCGCAAATAAAGTGCACCCGAAGACGGGTGAGGTTGCCTGGGGGAGAGTGTGATGTCCTGGGGATCTTCACCACATTTTTCTGGCCCACTTCTGGTCATGTGACAGTGCCCAGCTGGCACCACTAGTGGCACTGCCCACATGGCGACCACTTGGCTGGCACTGCTAGGCTGGCAGTGTCCTTAGGAACACCGCCACCCTGGTGATGACCCGGCAGCACTTGGCCAGGTTGGTCTATTTTGAGCATCCCTGCCCAGTTACTACCCATGCACATGCGCACAGGCCATATTTGACCTGACATCATTTGAATGATGTTATGTTGACTACGTCACCATCATGATGTCACCCTGGGGTGATGTCACCCCACCACCCCTTTAAAACAGCACAGCACATGCTTTCCTTGCCTTTGACTATCTGGAGTTGCTAGGAGAAGGATTGCCAGCACATCCCCAATTCCCTGAGCAGCTGCTCCCTTGGCGGTGTTCAATTGTTGCCCTTTGTCTTAGTCTTGTTTGACCATGTGGCAGCCATAGCTGCTGCCCTCATTGCATTATTACCTAATTCAGTTGCAAGCAGTGACTGCAGTGGCAGCGGTGCCACACCCTAGAGTAGGACACTAGAGCAGGATCGCCCCTTTCACCATGGCCAGTGAGAGGCTGGTACGAGTAGTTAACCTTGGTGTTCACATTATTAATGGTACACAGCAGACATACATCACATATGTATAGTCATAGATAGTGCAATACATAGTGGAATATATACTGGATTGTTATTTGAAGCTAATTCACAACATATATTTTGAAATTGAAATATGTTTTAGGTAAGTTGGCATTTATTGATCTTTATTTGCATTTTTTTATCATTATTCATGTAAATACAGACAAATATGGACAAATACAGCTGCAAATACAGAGTACTTTTCTCCACATGTTGTATCTGGGTCACATATGGTTTTGTTTGCATATTGATCAGTATTTGTGACAAATACGGCCTAAAAACAAATGTGCATGCTCATTAGGGCAATCTCAAGACAGTCTCAGGAAGGCTCAGGTCAGAGGCTCAGGCAGGTTCTCCCCTGGAGTAATTGACCTGACATCATACTCTCCTAAAAGAAATAACTTTGAGCAGCCCCATTATCCACCAATGATAATTTTTGGCTCATTTGAGCAGCCCATTATCCACCAATGATAATTTATGGCTCATTTGGCATAATTGCCAAAGAGCCTACAGAATCATGAATTGTCCATCATCATTGTTGTCATCATTGGCATTGTCATTGGCATTGTCTGTGCATAGTCACCCTGAGCACACTAATGATCATAGAGACTTCATATCTTACACACATATGCACCTATGTCCCATCTCAAAGCCTATCAAAGATTATGTTCCTGTGTCCATTATTCTCAGATTGGCAGCCATACTTGTGTTTTTCTTTGAGCATTTCTCCTGGACTTGCAGTTAAAGATACAGGCTTCATATTTGGCATACTCTCTTTATTCATACTCTCTTTATATCCTGTAAAAATTATATATATTGATTCCACCTACATTTCTAGTTTGGCAGCCATATTTGTGTTATTTCACAGATCACATCTGGAGATTTGATCTTAGACACTTTATTTTATTTAATGTGATATTGAGGCTTTATCATCTTAGTCTTTTGATAATGCCAAATGAGCTCAGGTCCATCTGGACCTATTTTTCTTACTTATGAGGTCTGGTCTGTATGAAAAATCTGGATGACTCCAAACCAATAAAATGATGTAACTGTTGTGCAGTAATAGGATTGTAAGCCATTTTGTCGTCTGTGTTTCTTTGTCATAGGTTCATTAACTCCACTTTCATGTTAGGTTTAACCGAGAACCACAAAGATTCCTAAAATTAAAGAAGCACGTTCATTCAGGAGAAGAGATAAGACATTCAAGACCATTTAACTGCCGTGGTAGAAAATGCTAAATCCGAAAATGTTACAATGGTATGTTATTTCTAAACAATTGGTCGGATCATTTGACATTTTTAGGTCATAACAAATAAAAAAATAATAAATATATTTGCAATTCTCACGAACCGCGTCATATGTATTACAGAAAATTTGTGTCACACTGACCTCATTTTGCTATGATATAAAGATGCACAAATCATCTGGACGAGTGCGCACAGACAATGCCAGATTATGACAACAGACAATACAGTACAAAGAAGCGCCGAAGATTCTGTGGGCACTTTAGTATGTGACAGTGTATACTGCCATATGAGCCAACAATCCGTACTCTAGAAACTGTGTGCATTTCTCCAAGTTGATGGCTAATGCACTAATTTCTAACGAAAACCCCGCTAGTCTAGATAACAATGATGTAGCTTACTTCTGTTTCTCACAAATGTAGTGCACACATATATATTTGTCCTGCTGTTTTGTGTAGAGATAAACAACAACTGCAAGCAATCCTGTAACTGCAGTTAGTTGTACACACATGTATACATAACATTTTTGTTTCCTGGTCAACTTAAGGTAATTAACCCGTTGGCGCCCTTTTCTGCAGCAAAATAATTACAAATAAAGCAGTTTGTTAACTTCTAAACAGCAACAAGTCTGCAGACAAAAAATAGTGAAATATTTCTGCCTTCTTTGTCGAGGATTGTGGAATGATTTTATCAAATTCCCAGTGGAATACTTGCATAATTGTGTCTTCTACGTGATTAACGTCTGAGGTAAGAATTGTAGCTTTTCTATTCGTTTTCATGGACGATATAAAATCAGCTGGCGTTTTTGCCGGGTTTCATACAAAGAGATCTAGTCTAGACTACGTACGGAAAAACAAATTTGGGAAGCGTAAAGGAATAGTAATAACTCATTGAAACACAATGACAATAGCATTGAATGCAGAAATCCTCAAAAGTGGGCACCAACAAAGGACACATAAATATGGCATGAGGGTCTGTGCACCGACAGGTCATCTTTCTCGTTTTTGGTTGTTACGACTGTATGTTTGTTGTGTTTAGACTGTGTCCCAACATCGGCGGTCTAGTAGTATTCGTGTAAATTTACATGCGAAATATCAAACTAGAATGTTATTTTTAAGTGCAAAAGAAAGTTTAGCAAAAATACGTACATTTGGTGAGATGAACTGCTGTGGCCTAGTGGAATTGTATGCTCAATTGGGCGAACCATTCTGTGAATTAGTTTCTTTCATTACATTCGTTCAAATGTTGCATATGTAAAGAAGTACAAGTTTTTACTGAGGTGGGTGCATTTTACAAACAATTAGCGCCAATTGCACCTGGCAGGAAACGGATTGGGTGAATTTATTTGGATGGCCCGAACATACCCCGGGCCACGAATCAGGGGTGCGCTCATTTCGGACCATTTGAATCTCGGCCCACTTCACGTCGGCCCCGGGTACCCTCACTTCGGCCCATGGCAAACCTCACCTTGGCCCAGCATCTCCTTATTATTTTATTTGATGTTATGTGTAATACATTCACAAATGTTACTTTTTGATGGAAAAAGTTGGGCAGTCATCTCTAGTGTCTATGCCTAAAGTCATGTCTTATCAGAAGTGTAAATTAAAGATTGAAATATTCTATATCCTGCTTGATTCAATCAAATATCCCATGCCAAATCTCTCTATTGACAGAAATGTCAATGAACTGAAAATTCAGTTGATGTCAACAGTATCTCATTAAATTTGACATTTTTGTCTTTAAGTCTTATTCAGAAAATTTAGTTTAATAAATTGTGTGGAGAAATGTGTCAAATTAAGTAGGATATAAACTTATAGTTATCAAATTATCAGGGTAATTTAACATTGCTGTCAATGGAAAAGATTTGATCATGAATTTTTCAAATTAAGTGGGATATCAAATTAACTGGCAGGGTATAATTCATTCTCTTTGTTTAAAAAGATACAATTTTTTCGAAAATAAAATAAACATTGTTAAAATATAACAATATTCTCATTCTTCTTGGTTGGGCCGAGATGAGGGTAACTGTGGGCCGAGCTGAGGGTAATAGTGGGCCAAACTGCATGTTTTGCCATGGGCCGAGATTCAAATGGTCCGAGATGAGTGGCAACCGTCGTACATAAGGAAACAATTTAGCACTCGCTTTTCTAAATATTTTAGTGAATGTGAGCGAAATGGTTGTTCGTCTGCTAAGACTGTACATTCTCCAAACAAGATTACGGCATTTAAAAGTAGACTACACAATCTAGATCTGCTAAAAGCGAACATGAACTTTTGGTAGCTTGTGATTATAAAGATCATAGTGTTGCAATAAGTTCATCACACGATAGATTGCAATGTCCCGTAATCATGATAATTTAAGAGTATCTAGAGGGACTCTTAAAATACAATTTTCGATTACTTTGACCAAAGATACCGATCAGTGAAACAAATATCGAATACCATCGTTTTTCCCTGTAAACTGACAGAATATTCAGGATCTTTGACGCGTTAAAACAATGCAATTATCAATAGGGTCCTCTACCGTCCTGTTAGATCTATTTTATTTTACAAGTTGACAACATAAAAAAAAGCCACACATTCAAATGCAAAATTAAGCATCTTACCCCTGTTTTGTTCGTCCAATACATACATACCTGAAACAACTATATCCTTAAAGCCTAAAAGTTGCTAAAATGACACATATTCGGTGTAGTGTAAAAGGAATTTTGACAAT
Organism: Haplosyllis anthogorgicola; assembly: GCA_038406195.1. Classification (NCBI taxonomy): domain Eukaryota; kingdom Metazoa; phylum Annelida; class Polychaeta; order Phyllodocida; family Syllidae; genus Haplosyllis; species Haplosyllis anthogorgicola. Next base: position 1,531 of record JBCAUI010530818.1, on the reverse strand, counting down.
TTTTTGTGTGGACATCGAACCCTGCCCACAGCTTACATCGTAACATATCCTTATACGCATGCGTGAATCGGGCACCTGTTCATGTCGCCATCTGTTGATTAGTGCCGCAATAAAAGTGGCGCCCAGGTCATTTGTCATAACATTTCAACGCAATAAGGAAATGTAAGTATCACGTGAGTATTTTATTTATAAATACACGAAAGCCGTGTGTTATGCAAAAGGAATAATGCATCCACAAAAAAGAATATCTAATTTGTCAGAGAGACGTGATTTATTATCAATAAGCAACATTACAGGCTGGACGGAGTAGATCTAGTAACAGTAGACGTGACCCAAGACTTATCTTTCACGTATGTAATAACAGATTTTAAACACAAAATACAGTCAATACATGTACTCAGTTTCAATTACGGAAACAACACCTTAACAAAAATTAGTCTTGGTACATATGTTTAGAAAAATTGTCCAAAGACATCTTTACTTAACATGCATGTTTTAAATGTTGGAATAAAAATGTGCAGTTTATCATTGAAAATAACTTTAACATTGTCAGGCACGTAAGTTACAAAACACTACGTTATAATCGAGTGAAAGAGGATACATAATTCCCATTTTCTTAAATAGTCCAAAACTTATTCTTTAATAGTCCAAAACTTAAAGTCCGTGATCGGTCGCATAATCGTAACATAACTTGAGCTTAATCGTTTGTAAGGTCAGCTGTCAACATAAAGCATAACACAACCACCTTTCATGGCAACAAATAGTTGGATCGGAATTTAATACGAACTTAAGGGAATGTTTTGTCAGTGTCCAGGACCTGTGTCCCTTTTTGGGGCACAGCTTCAGTGAACAATTTTTTTTGTAGATCTGTAGCATATCACCGTGAACATAAACAGAGACAACCAATGTGTGGCTAAGCTAAGCCTTCTGCCATGGCTCTTTGAGTTTCTTCTCGAGTTCTTCTCTCACACAAACGCCTGTATCTTTCAAGCTCCTGAATAAGAAAACAGTAAGATTTTGTATTTTGCATGTGTGGTAAAATGAGAAATCATCTCGTAAAGTATGCATCGCTAATTTATCTTATGCAAATCACAGGTTTTTTACTTGCACAGAGCAAACATCTAATCTACCTCATCTTTCTGGATTCTCATGTTGTCTACAGCTGCTTCAGTATACTGAGGGTCTTTTGCTGGGTCTTCTACTTGCGAAGGATCGCTCATACTCTAAAATAAATAAACAAAATAAATTGTACATTCGTAAAGAGAGGAATATTACAGGGTTACTTTACACTGAGATATTGTGATGACAAATGTGCCACATCTTACTGTACGTTTAATACGTTAGGTACTGTATTTATCCTAACCATATTGCATTTAAGTTTTTGTATTAGGGCAATTATACAATCCTGTAAATCTATTAACACATGTCCGTTTGTGGCTCTATTTCCACTTGTAATTACAGTTGTCCCCGGATATATCGATATTTTTGGTGCGGGAAAGTAGCATCGATATAAGCGGGATATCGATATAAG
>JBCAUI010530807.1:0-11335 GCA_038406195.1 Haplosyllis anthogorgicola | reverse complement strand
TGACAAGACCATGTGGCCATACCATATATGGAATGGAAAATTCCACCACCCCACTTGGGTGAATAGAAATACCCTGGTTAACCCTTTTGTCCCCAAATGCACTTGATGTACTGGGGGATTTGAGCCAATGAACTGGATAAGAGCCCAACATAACCAATGATCATGTAGAGAGCCTACAGAAGCATTTCTCCTTGGAAATGTGGTTTCTATGCATATGGCCATATAAGGACAACTAGGGCATGTAACTGGGGTATCCAGGCACCAAATCAATCACCTGTGACTGAAATCACCAAGCTGGAACTGTAATAAATCAACTGGAACCATTTTGGATAGGGAATATGGTCTCCTCAGGCTGAAAAGAATACTATTTACTTCAAAATAGTGGAATATGGGATCAATTCAAACATCTAATACAATCCAATATGAATTTTGAGGTTAACCCTTTTACGAACTATTTTACCAAAAAGTCATGCGAAAAGCCACTCCATGACATATATTTACAATACATTCATCATTGATGACAATAGAGGATGAAAAATCTGTTTATAGTTCCTCATATTGAGAACAAAGGTTACTTCATTCGAGTGAAAATATACATTCAGCATGGAATTCTATTGTACCAAAGAGAAATCCAGGAACTTCTTCGTCTCTATCTCCTTGTGGGTTTGAGTCCTACACGGTTCCTGTTCACCAATACTTGAAAAAGTATGTCTAAAGTGTGACCAGTTGAGCTTGCCTTGTACAGTCTTACACAGTGTACACCTCCAGGTGGAGGACCTAAATCTCTTAATGCCCAAGTAAACGAATGTAATTTCATAATGACAGGCCGGAAACTTCATTGGCACAATGGTAAAATGGTGACAGAATATTAAGCCAGGGGAATTTAAACTTTTTGACCAATTATCTAGCCATCTCAGAATATTACCAAAAAGGTCAAATATTTGTATGAAGTGGTGTCCCAACTGGATGTAATCATGATCAGAAATATAATTCCATTATGACAGTTCCTATATTTTACCATTGTGCCTATGGAACTTCCGGTCTGTCATTATGAAATTGCATACAGCTACTTGGGCATTAAGAGATTTAGGTCCTCCACCCTGTTCTCTATTGGTGGAAAGGCAGGTGTAACACAAGATGTGATCCTTAGGATCACTATATGCAAGCAAGCAAGAGTGCAAGTGAGAGAACAACCCTGGCTTAAAACCCATGAGGTAGGATATATGAGAAATCTAAAGCAATCAGTGGTCCCAAAGATTGACCCTGGTCCAACAAAAAGAAAAGAAAAAAAGATAGTCGCTCGCTGCTGCCTAAACAGGTAGCTAAGTGACGAGTTTTTGAGAAATGGACGAAATTGTTAACGTGCCAAGTAGGTGCAGATTATGACGTCACTCCATTCGTTTTCAATGGTTCTACTTCATGTGATTTGATAGAGTTTTTGACTTTCGGATTGCACCAAATATCCATCGCAAATCTTATTGCGAATCAATGGGAACATTATAGTAAATTATCTGACAGAAATTCATGTAAAAATCCAAAATGTGGCATAACGTATTGCACGCTGACAAGAACTGGTTTTTAAGGATTATATCTCCTTTCGAATAGAGACAGATCACTGAGAAAGTATGTTTTAAACTTTATTTTGAAGATGTTTCCGAGCACCCTTGATATGCATTCCTTATAGCTATGTTAGAAATATGTTCTCTCAGAATCGGTACAAAACACCAAGTTTCAATTGAGGAATCAATATCATTATCTTTCAAATTGTTAAATTCTGTATATATAGTAATGCAATTCATGAAACAGGTACCGAAATATTCAGAAATTAAGTGGTGGAAATTACTTTTTATGTAAGACTTTATGAATGCGTCTCTGAATTAGTTTCATGCTTTGCATGATAAACTGCAAACCTTATGAACTTGATATGCAATTTGGTCAGTCACTTTGAAATATTTTAAAGATGAAAGACCTAGTCTAATAGGCTGGTTTTGTGCTTGTAGAGTCATTTGCAATTTGGAGCTGGAACAGTCCACAATCATACAAGGTTTTGAGGTGGACCTAGTGGGCACAGCAGGTGGATCAAATGCACAGGGGCTGGATGTACACTGTTCAGTGACTTGGTCAGAAATGAATAAATTTGTCAGCAGAATTTGCCTTTTATAGGGGTACTGGCTCCAGCTGATTGGGCACACAGTGAAAGCATTCAGACCTATTGTGAATGTGACACTTCCATTGTGACAAATTACAGTCCATATTGTCTCAATACACTCAGCTGAACTGGTGTCAAGAAAGTTGACATCTCAAAATTAAAGATGGCCATCCCCCAAAATATTTCTTCTGACCAATGACAAGCCATCAGCATTGCCTCTTTCAATTCGGATATGAAAAAAGTTTCTTTCAGCTTTAAATAGTGGCAAGATGTTGACTGAAATTGGAGCACAGTGCTGATTCCAACTGTAGAACAGTACATCTGAATACATCTCGCACCTTTTAGCCACAGAGTGTTTGATATAAGTGTTTGGTATAAGGATTTTACCAACCAAATTCCAACATTTCTCCTTTCTTTTCTTGAGTTACGTTCTCTTCGGGCATATAGTGCTCAGTTTATGTCCATAATCACGGGGCATAATCAAACGCACAGGAAAGTGTTTATATGCGGTGCAGATCATTAAAATGGCAGCACTATGTGGATATTTAAATGCAGCAGATCATAGTTAAGTATGGCAGCATCTATAATGTGTGACAGTTTCTGGCTCATTCTCCAGATAAAATTATTATGTATTATTTTGAAAAGTTTCATAGAAATGGACCGAGTCATTGTTTTTCATTAAGTGGAATGGTAACTTGATGCAATGCGTTTTGAAGGAGACCGCTTAGTGTGAGTAATCTGCTCATTTCATCTTTATGAAATGCTGCCCATGTACACTTCATAAAATTATCTAGAGAATGGAAGAAGTTTTTAATCTTTAAATTCAGTGGGAAGAAAACAAAATCGAGGTGTGGCCTGAATCATTGGCTGATGCAGATCGAAAGAATTGATTTTTAAGTAACGCAGCTCGATGTTGAAGTGCAGCATCTCGAGCGGCGTTTGCGTTTATGCCCCCTGATAATAACCAGGCGTCGGGTGCTCTGCGTGTACGTTTGATCGTACAGTAAAATCCACGTTACCCGTAAAAAATTCCTTTCACAGTATCTGTCACAGCATCGAAAGCAATGGCACGTCACTGAATGCATGTTGGTTTTAAATCTCTAATTATGTAATAATATATTTGACACAAACTTAATCATACACTTTGAGACATAAACAGTTTCACTAATGCTACTAACACAGTCCAAATACTTAGTCTAGAACAATGTCAGGTATAAATTATTAATTAAATAGTGAAGCTCTGGGCATGATTGTTTTAATTCAAACATGCATGGTTGGGATTATTTACCTTTCTCGTGAACTGGAGTCCGAATTGATTAAGTATTGATCCGTTTTCTACAGTCATGACATACATACAGAGATATTTAGGTTACTATAGTGTAACATATAAGGAAACATGCAATCCGATGCGTGTTGAAACTCGTTTAACCGCATTTCCAGCTTAAGAGGCAAAATCAGTTTCACACAATACGTCAGATGGCAGCATTTATATTCAATTTCGCTTCATTTTTTCCTGTCATCTGGATAAACGCTTCACTAAAGGCTTATCCTAGAGCCTTTGTGTTCTCGAGATCAGAGCGTTAAAACTCATAGTGAGAAATCTAGTAAAAGATCTCAGCCATTGCTGACTGCAATAACTACATAGAGGTGATCTCTGCCATTCATCTCGTACGTTACGTTTTACGATTCTGCACCTCAATTTATAGTTATACAAGGTGTTTTTCTTTTCTTTCTTTCTTTTTTTGCGCTAAATTCACACCTAGAGAACAGACAGACCCTTCTTTCGACTAATGCGCTACATTTTGTGGAGCCACTGGTACCCATATTTTGAACTGGGATGATTATACCAGTCGGTTCCAGGCGAGGTTTTTTTTATAGACGACTGTTATGCCAGCCCTACATGTAACATAATTTTCAAGCTTTGGTAAACGATAACAGATGGATGCCAATCCACCAAAAATTAAAAAGAAAGAAAGCACTCATATGAAACAAAAAATAAGACTTCACGACTTCGTAATACACATCAACCCAGGTTACAGCGTGACGGAGGCAGAAGCACGTCAGGCGAATTATTTATCGTGCAATTACTTCGGCACACCTTTACTGATTTACTATTCTGCGCACGGGCCTCGGGCTCATTAACGTTCCTCTCTCCCTACCGCACTCCAGCTGACCCTCTTCATGTTTCGGGAAGTAGGTTAATGTTTCATGTTAAATTAACAACCCACTAATTAGGCTACATTAGCTGCATCAGTGCTTGCATGACAATTTAACTTCCGCGCCAATTCCTGCCAGCAGTTCTGCAAGTAAATGAACTCCTGGTTGAGTCTCTTAACTAGTTTATATCTACTCTACGTCAATGCACAATAAAAAGGCATAAAATTACAAACTATTTTGTATTTTGGAACATCCCGACTGGCAGTTTCAGAAACATTCTGTATCGTTTGAGAGAAAAATGTTCCAGAATGGTAGAGATAAAATCGTCACACTTGAAAATGACAATGTAACTTCCAACAATGCCAAATAAATTGGTACCTCTGAGTCTTAGGCTGGTTCACTGTCAAACACCGAACCAGGACTCTCGGCCGGAGTTAATGATGTCACTTGCTCGAGAACTGTTGCCACCAGTGGAGGTAGAAATATGTAAGTATAAGGCAGATTAAATGATCCCAAGTCAGTACACAGCCTGGCGTGAAATATCGTGTTGTGACAATAACTGCTTGTTGCTTCTTGTGCAGAAAAACCAATAGGTAACAGATACAGATGGGACCTTAGTGTGGAATGATGGTTCCTCCAGGCGTGATTAAGCACTTCGTCACTTCACCGCAGTCAGAGCTTCAAGCTGCTGACCTGAATAAGACAACAATGACTGGAGCTCCAGGACCAGGACACTCCACTCTTGACATTTATCTATCCTTCAATACTATCAAAGAGTAAGAGAACTTCAACTGGCCTCAAGGAGCAGCCAAGGGACAAAGTCATCTCAGCCTAATTTGCAATAAAATTCCTTGAGTTGGAGAATCTTTAAGATGTTACGGTAAGAAACATGACGCGCTGATGATGTTGTTTAGGCTATTGTTACCTTTTATTGACATGTCAATCTATATCTGGACTTGGCTGTCATATATTTATACCAAAGCCATTAACCATTGGTTATGTAGACGAATGAACTTTTCTGCCTCTGAAACTTCTATGAAACCCAATACAAACTATTGGTTAGGTATCTTAACAAGTGGAAGAACTGATCTAAATAAGCAAGCAACTGCTCATTGCCAAAGACTTTCACAATGACATACGAACATGCGGCATAGATCGTTTCATTATTCAACGGGCTTCATCCCAATTTTACAAACAGATCACTTCCACAACTTCTAATTAGCTGGGTGTACATCCTGCCCACCTAACCGTGTTCTGAATAACAATGTGACCGAGCTGAGTTAGTCATTTGCGGAGAAGGTCTCCTTCGTTTTTATGTAGATTTGTCCTGAATAGACTACAATTCAGTTCATGTTACACAACTTCAACTTGTTGCACCAATCCATGAAAAGCCCATTTGCAATTGTTTTTACAGATTTAATCAAGGTTTGTGAAATAACTTCACCATTAGTCTAAATATACTTATTGGTCATAATTTCATAGATGTTAAGTTTCTCATAATTTGCAGGTAAATCAATAACATTGTATGTGAAGAAATATCATTAGAAATATGAACCCATTTTAAAATAAATAAATAAATAAAATTAAAATAAATAAATAAATAAAAAAAGATCGTTTCAGTCAGTTACTCACTGATGTCCAGACATCACGGCACACATCCCACCCTTTTGACAAATTAGGAACTGTGTTCTCATATTTCTTTGTTTCAAATGTGGTATTAGTATCGGCAAAGAGACTTACTTGATAGGTATCGGTTTAATATCACGCTTTATAAGGAGTGTATGGTTGAGTGCAAGTAGTATTTATTGTTCACGGAAAAACGTTTACGAAGGAAGACACAAATCTTTTACCTAACAAGACACTGATCGTGCAGTCACATCATAGTTTACAGAGATCAAAGTTTGATACATTATATTTGACTGTTATTTGTAATCAAATCCTGATATGCCATTGAGTTATCTTAATTACTATTCTTGAGATAAGGCAATTCTGACAATAACACTGCTAGGTAGAAATGTAACTGAATGTTGATGTATGAGTTTCCTGCACAAAATGGGTTTGACACACAGCTTGATGGATTACTTCACGCGGCCCTGATACATCATCAAATGTAGCTAAGTAACATTGTGATTATGTTAATTGAATGATTACGACTTCCATTTGATATTCCAAACAGTCCAATTATGTACTTAATATGCATGTTCAGAAGGAAATGTGATTACTTATTAAGGAAAAAAGTTGCTTGTTACATTTCCATCAACAAAGACACATTGCTAACTACACAACTATATTCATGGGGGAAGATTAGACATCACAGGCAAAAACGTTTCAGTTATTTTTCAGGTTCTCTCATAAAATGCTGATATCTTTTACGCTTACCAGAAGTAGGTTAATGTTCATTTTTGTAATGAGCAACCCAATAATTAAGCAACAACAATTAACCAACATTGCATGACAGATAATGCTCCTTTTCAATTAAGATAAGTCGTTATGTAGGGACACGTCTATCAAATGTCATTACGATATTATCTGATGTAATGACGCAAAGAGCATAAACATGATGTCATACAAATAGGATTTTTTTCATTTGGTCTCTTAGTTTCTATTTTCATGGTTACAGTAAGTTTTTCAGACAGAAGACAACGTAGTCTGTAGAATTTCATCAATTGACTAAAACTACACATGAATAACGAGAGTTTAATTTATGAAATAAATCAGGAATTCAAGAGTATGTTACACTGTCTTACAAAAAACATCTCAACATGAACCAGTTAAAAAAACACGGGGAATCAATCCTTAATAGATGGGCCTTTGGGGAAGCCATCAACTATGTCAATGAGACAGGTTGGTAACAGAATAAAGCAGATAAATGTCAACTAAGATTTCACGTCTTCTCTGGAGATGAGCGACACTTGACTGGAGGTATCTATCCTGATTTTACCATACGCGAACTCAGAGGTCGTCTTGTCGACAACGTAACATGCTTGCCTTCTGCGGACAAACTATGCAGCTCAAATTCGTTTTAAAGTTAGCGTTAGCTTATACTTTATTAAAACCAATTTCGTACAATTGTAAATTGTAATTCTGGTTTACAACATTTAACTTCCCAGTGGAAAACTCACCCAATCTTGGCGTTAGCCATCCTACAGGCTATATGGTAACCTACGTCCCAAACAGGGCTGGCGCACTTGAACCTTGCTTCCAAACATTTGCTGGTACCAATTTTACACCTTGGTGTGGTGAGGCTGTGAATTGTCCGACATTTCTACCAACAGCATCGGGAGTTAAACTCGGATCGCTTGCTTCCAAACGGTTCTCGCCATCCACTCGTCCGCCGCAGTTCATTAATTTTGCAAAAGATTTGTGTTGACATTAAAGAATGAGGTCCTGCATTAAATAAATGTTTATCTAAACGTTCATATTATTTCAATGTTTCCTCTACAGCGTTACAAACCACGGTGCTGACGTTAGTTCTAATGTTCAAACTGCAATCGAACAGCCAAGGCATTTGTATGTTGACACATACAACACTGAAAGGGCAAAACATGTAAGAAGAAACAAGGCTTTAAATCTCTTCTTGATGCATTTTTCCTGATGGATCTGTAATCTCTGTGTAAGATAGATTGCATTACTCACACTGGTGTACACTTAGCTCTGCCTCCAACCATTTTCAGCAACATTCGCAGCAAAGTACTTCAGTCCCAGAAGCTTTAAAGCAGCTTGTACTTGAAGCAATAGTGGTTTTATCTTTGAATGTGACATAGCAGTTGTGTTTAAGTTTTCTAACGGCTTAGGTGAGTTAACATTTGACATTTTACCACGTTTTATATCATAGATCTGGTTCTGTATCATTCATCAGTTTCAGCAAATTATCATTTTTGGAATTGTTGAAACTGAACCGGCTTACAAAAGGCTGAAACTGCAAGAGGAAACAGCGGAAATAACGAACTAAAATTAGATTTCTAATTTTAGTTTCCCCGTCTAAAAATTGGAGTTCTTAACGAAAGCAAATGTAAAGCCTACAATGTAATGTGCATTTCAATTAACACACAGTCAGAAATTAGTCTTTCGCCCATGCGAGCCAAATTAGACATTTACGGTAAATTTCTAAACCTTACACACCACGACTTTGTTGCTTTCTTGGTGTTAAACTTGGCCATTTTGTTATTCAGAACATGGTTAGGTGGGCAGGATGTAAACCCAGCTAATTAGAAGTTGTGGAATTGATCTGCTTGTAAAATTAAAACGGGGCGTACTGAATAATGAAAAGGTCTTTGTCACTACTAAATTTACTCCACCAGAATGAGCAATCCATGAATAAACATTCTCTGCAGGGTTCAATGAACTGAAATTGGATACACATCCATTGATGAATTGACGAAAACTTTTGCTTGTTACACATTGAAGTAATAACCGTGGTGAATTAAGTAGATGCGAAAAATACAGTGTAGACCTCTATTGGTGGAAAAGGCAGGTGTTGCACCAGACGTGACATTTGGGATCACCGCATGCAAGCAAGTAAGAGTGCAGGCGACCGATTCACCCTGAATTTAAAACCCATAGGGAAGGTCACATGAAGTCCAAAACAGGGGTAATCATCAGTAGCCTCACAAATGGACCCTGGTCCAACAAAAATAAAAAAAGTAGATGCAAATAAGTTAAAAGCAGCACGTTCATCTTTAATTTCTTACTTCAAGCTGGTAATATTTTAGTACGTTGAAGTCTGTTAATTTCAACAATAGATTATGAATGTTTAATTCCAAGGCATTGTCCCCAGATTGAATTATGTCATGATTTAGCATTCTGAAGACTGTAACCAAGTGGTACAGTGATCCATCAAGCTGTGTGTCAAACCCATTTTGTGCAGGAAACTCATACATCAACATTTAGTTACATTGCTACCTAGCAGTGTCATTGTGGAAATTAGCATATCCCTAGCATACTAAACAGACTGCTACCTTTTTACGTCTATGAATTCACGGCCCTTGCTATATTTACCACTCTAAGGTAAAGCCACAGAATCTTACTCCTGCATATCCATTGTGTAAGCGCCAAGGCTCTATCCTTGGGCACAAAACTGTATAAAAGCAGTTTTTCATTGTTTACGATCTGCTTTATAACCGTTTGGCATGTTATCTTGCGTGTCTGGCTCCCCGCACTCCTCTGCGATCAGCTGGTTATGTACCCCTCTATGGGTGTAAACACTAGCGGGCATGTAGCTGCAGTGCTTGTGTCAAGGGGCATTGCATATCCTTGAATTTAAACATTTATAAATATTTAGATGTTTAATTCTGCCGCAGAATTATGTCAAATAAAATAAGATTTTGTTAGCAAAGCCATTTTTCTAGGAACCAGTAAAGACTCGCCTCTAGTTACGCATGTAATGCGATGTAAAATGTCAAATGTTTAATCTTCAGCACTCGGAACTGGAGTTACCGTGGACGCTAAATGACATCACAAGTGAATCTGCTCCATGTCTAGCAATACCGTATTCATTCCAATTGGAGCACGCTCTCTAATTGAGGCACTCCCTTATCTTTTTTCAGATAAAAAATTCAACGTTTAACTTGTTGTCAACACCACTCACAAAGTTTAACTTCTTAAACCGGCAACTATCTTGATACATGTCAATTTCTGCATAAGTTTCATGCATGCTTTGCTAGTTAAATTTTGGTGTTTTTAATTTTTGGCTCATTTGGCATATATGCCAAAGAACCTACAGAATCATGATTTGTCCGTCGTCCGTTGTTGTTGTCATCATCGTCATCTGTGCACACTTGCCCTGAGCACACTATTTATCATAGAGACTTCATATCTTACACACATTAGCGCCTGTACCCCCCCCCCCGAATGCACAGCAAAGATTTTGTTGATACGACTATTATTCTCAAATTGGCAGCCATATTTGTGTTTTTCTTTGAACCTTGCTCTTGGACTTGCAGTTGTAGATACAGACTTCATATTTAGCAGTCTTATGTATCCAGATACCCTCTTTAGTTTGTATAAAAATTATATTGGGAGCCATATTTGTGTTATTTCACACATCTGATCTGTGGGATTTGATCTTAGACTCTTTATTTGTGTCCATGTTATATTGTCCATGTTATATTGTGACTGAAATCATCTTAGTGTTTTGATAGTGCCAAATGAACTCAGGTCCATCTGGACCTATTTTTTAAAAGAAGCATCCTGTCAAGCAAAATTTGGTCTTCGCATTGAGTGCCTAAATTCGAGTAAATACGGCACTTTGCGGAAGCCGGTTTTGTGCTTCTGGGACTAAAGTACTTTGGTGCTAATGTTGCTGAAAATGGTTGGAGGCAGAGCTGAGTGTACACCAGTGTGAGTAATGCAATCTATCTTACACAGAGATTACAGATCCGTCGGGAAAAGTACAAGATGGGATGATTCACGGCTTTTCCTTTTGCTGTGGCAAATTTAATCTCCGCATTTAGAATCAAATTTGAAGCAAGTAACTATGGCGTAATTAACTTGTGAAATAAAATGTGTATGCTAAAAGTTGTGATGCTTGAATTTACTTAATATTTTTAAAATTTATTTAAATAGTCTTTTTTTTTTTGAATTACATTACCCGTCGAAAATTTCGGGATTTCAATTAAAAGCAACTCATATACTGGTACATGTTGCATATGACAAAATACTGTACAGTCGGTTGCGGTGACCACCTTTGGACATGAATTCCAATGTTCACCTCATGGGAACATTTTTTGGGCGAACTATCGAACGAATATTTCACATTTGATAGCCAATTCATCAAGAACATTAAACAATAATTTTGCATCTTTAACACATGTGTAAAATTAAATACGCTAGCAACAAACAAGGTAACGAGACAATCACAGATTGCATAGCCGGTGCCGTATATTGTATTTTCCGTAATGGCCAACTCCCTCACTGTTTGTCCCTTTTTGTAAGTCCAATGGCAAAACACATTGATTTTTTCCCACGAAGTGTCTAAAATGATCTGAAATGCCCAGAAATGCATTTTCCCTATTGGGGGGGGGGGGAGTC
>JBCAUI010530806.1:0-24038 GCA_038406195.1 Haplosyllis anthogorgicola | reverse complement strand
ATGTGCATCTATATCTAGATCTTTATCAATGTACTCATTGATTGAAGACCTAAAATCCACCTTGTACTTCTTGACATCAAACCAATAAGACTGATCTTCTTCTTTAGACCTATTTCGGGCGATAAACACAACTTTCTCAATGATGTTGTTTTCCTGTATGATGACAAATGAACAGCTACCTGCCACTACATTGGACTTCGGTGCCCAGAAAAGACGGTCAAGTTGTGGGTGAATGGGCATTTTTTTGTCCCGTTGAGCCAGATAAAAGTCCTGTATGTCTTTTCCAGACTGAGGCAAATTTGCTATTGTGGCCTCATACTCTCCTTGGTCCCATTCCCAGAACAAAAGTCTGAAAAACAGAAATACAATACAATAATTTTACAAATGAAAGAATCATTCCTGAAAAGTGTGATCAATTATGTCCATGTGTAATGCATCATGATTTTGGGATTTGGGATTTGAATATCAAAAAAACCTAATAAATATAACTGAACCCCAACATATTTGGTACCATTAGAAAGATTTTTATACATTTAATCTTTTGACATTATTGTTTTTGATTGGTTTCTAAAATAATTTAGGGAAACTACCTGCCAAAGTTCTTCAGTAACTGCAGGACATTAAAGTAACGCTGTTATGAGTCATGATTTTTTTTAGCAGGTAATTTTCTTAAACTTATTTGCAAAACCAATCAAAAAATCATGACAAAAGATTAAATGTATAAAAATCTTTCTAATGATACCAAATATGTTAGGGTTCATTTACTTTTTAATAGTTTTTTCAACATTTTCAAATCCAAAAATCATGATGCGTTTCATGTGTTACATTGATCACATTTTTCAGGAAAAGGGCTACCTAGTAAACTAAAACAAATACAATTAGTCTGGACTGAACTTGCGAGTTCCCATTCTCTTTATTTAGCAAAAATCAATTCCAGTGTAATAAGTAAATTTGTGGTTATTGATCTTATGAAATAGCAATCAATGTTGTGCCTTCCTGTCTGTTTATTGGCTGCTTAAACTAATTGCTTCCATGGAAACATGCTGGGTTCAAAATTACCGAATCACTTGTTTTGTAATGGCTGTGTATACCCTTCCTTGGCATGCCATACCCAGGGGAAAAGACTTGGTTCATGTTCCTAGGATTCACACAGATGATGGATGTGTAACGAAATGGGTTTTTTTTCTCAAAGGAGCCAATGTAAACAAGTTAATTAGTAATTATGAAACACGTAACTATTAGTACTATACGCCAAACTGAACTTTAGGAAACAGATACAGAGAAAGAATTGAGAAATTATTAATATCCAAATTCTATTACCCCGAGCAAACCAAAAGGAAAGTTACTAAACATCCTTTGGGTAAATTTCTTCCTGCACAATGCATAAACCTAAGAGAGATTGCCATGCACAAAATAGTCTGAGCATTAAATCTCGAATTACCCTGAATTCGTTATTCTCAGGAGAACAAAACCAATAACACACACGCAAAAAACCACCGTCACTTACAAATTAAAAATCTGTCAAAGCAGATCTTAACTGCGAGGGAGTTGGTGATTTTAGTTGTATTTTTCATGATGTTTAGTTGAGACTCCAGGGAGTTCCCCGCCCTGACTATCTCTCAATACTGATGCGCACAGGTGATAATAGTGACAAGCCAACATCAGACTTAACCCTCTTGGGATGATTTCTTCCAGTCCAAATTATCCCTTCGCGATACCGTATAATAACGGTTCCTCTACGTTACAAGCTTAAGGGAAATGAGCTGTGTAAATGCTTTATTACCCCAGTAATTTGTCTCTCAGACTCCACATGTTTTCTATAGTAATGCTGTCACCCTGGTGAAAAAATGTGTTTAAACCTTAATTGGCATCTAAAGGCATTTGGATCCGAGTCGATTCGATGGTCTAACGCAGTTCAACTGGGAGGGTCTTTTTGCGATACTTTCAGCTAATGCACATATAAATGACCGATGGTACACAGCATTCCAGAATAAATTTCCAAGGTTTGTAAATTAAGGCTCAGAAAGGTCTGACAGATAATGCATAAACGTTACAAACAAAACCATAACATTCATATGAAACACTAAATGTATACTTGATACAATCAATAGATGGGCAATAATTGCATTAAATAAGGGATGAAAACCCATCCAGACTACCAGCACATTATAGAATAAAAAGTAAATTGCAATGCCACACACCAGTGCCTACTCAATCCTGGAAAAGAAATAAATCTAAAAGATGAATGTCCCAACTGAACTAGACTGCAAAACCTGGAAATGTAAAGTCATTCAGATAATATAGACACAGTTAACCTCACAATAAATAAACTTAGAAGAATCTATTCTACGTTAAATAATTTATCCTATACTCAGACATGTACATGTATACCCTATGGGAAGCCATCTGGGTTAGAACGACATCACACTTTCACAACGGATGTTTATGGTCACAAACAAGTGAGCTTTACTTCTTTGAGATCTCTCGTAATATATCTATCATTGTTTCCACTGTTTGCAGTGGGTTGGGCTCCAATAAAAAGAAGGCTTACAGCACAGCCATTTTCTCATGGCCAAACCATTTATAAAGGAATCTTTTTTCTATTTATGTGTGTATTTACATTGTGAAAAACATTCATCCCGCAAACATTTCAATTCTGTACCCCATACGCATAAACGTACTTAGGTTCGTTGAAATATAAATATAAATTGTTAAATAAGATTCAGTCTGTACATTTAGGGGGCTTATCGAAATCAGTGAAAATAAGGGTCAGGCACAGCTACAGCATCGAAATAGTGTTGGATTTTTCATTTGGATGCAGCATGGAGATAAGCTTGTTGTAATGTCCATCCCAAGATGTACTCACTGTCAGGCCTCTCTCCCTATGCAGTAGTAACACTTAAGAGAATTCCTACAGAGAAAAGCCTCCCCTCACGCTTGACAAGACACCCTCTCCCCAGATCACTTGACTGATAATCAAATGCAAGACTGTGCGCTTGTAGGAAAACTCACTTTCCGTAATCAGATTGTGGACTCACTTCTTAGGCTCGTCAACAAAGCCATGGGCCGGGCTCTGAGTTACTTTAAGGTGCCAACCCAATGCTGTCATTATAGGTGCAGAGTTCATTATTTTGCTTAGTTGCTTGTCTGAAGCTGTCGTATTTCGATTTTACTGCCATAGATTTGAGACTGAGAGATAGTAGAGTTGGTCTTCATTAAGCCGTGATGGACGATGCTCGTGGGGTAACGGTATTGGCATCTCTGATTGAGGAGAATTAGGGCGATGGTCGAAACTTACTGTCTTCTTCCGTCCCCCTTTCACACCAAGTGCCCTTTCTACAAAACAACAACACCACCATCTTTGCACTACCTGCGTCACATTAAAGGGCAGTTATCACCCTAAGGTTCCTGTGTGAGCTTTGTCTACGTTAATGACATCATAATCCAATTGGGCCATTAGCGTAGAACGAGCAACGCTTGCTCCGAGTCCGTGAGAAAAACAGTAGAAGCACGACCTTGAGAATAATTGCCTTGTCGGGGCATGTGAAGAGAGTGACAGACAAGCTCGATACAATTTGTCCAGCAGAAAAGAGACTTTCATAGAAAGTATTCAGCCATGTGGCAGAATTTAATGATGTGTCCCTCTGTCGGGACGTGTGTTGATTATGGATTCTCCCCTGGTTAATGCGAGGGAATAAACTAGTTTTTGCCAACGTCACTGAAGCAACCATCCCCTCCGTCAATGAATGCCAAATCCAATGCAGTCAACATAAGTTCCTTTGCCCACCCCTTTTGATGCAGGCATTGAATGAACATTTTGAACTATATGTTATGGCAGCTTATGAACGTGGAATAGAATTCACAATTGCTCATAGACATTCATTAACGGTGCAGAGGTAGTCTTTTTCAATTTGAGGGAATTCGTCTTGGTATGGAACACAGTACTGCGACACAAAAGCCCATATCGTCCCCAATCATCATGTTTCTGTTTCCAATTACCTCAACAGATAGAAGTTTGAATACGACTATGAGTAATGACATAAAAGCGGATTCTGCTTATAGTAATAAAAATACTGTAGCTAGCAGTAGACATCGGCATTATCTGGTTCCCATTCTCAAGTTAAATGAATGCCCCTTGGTATTCACAGTAGTCCATCAGTAAATAAAATTTCACCGAAATCACAGTTGATAATCAGGCCAACAAATGCTGTGCGGAAACAGCGTTAGACCAGATACGAAGAAAACTGATCATGTGAATGACCTTCCCTCTTAAAATGTTACATAATAAAAAGTTAATCGCTTGTTTTGCTCTGCTTCCCGGGAAATATTCATTCCTGGTTAGGAAGTTGTCGGTACCTAAGCACTGCAATTATATTAATATGTTGTGTTAACAGTTGTAAATAAAAAGAAAGCGGTCATTTTAATTGAATGTCATTTCTTTAACATGGTTAGCCTTATTTTGACATGTATGCATGTGCTCACGTCTATATTCTAATGTATGTGAGTAACATGTATGCATGCACGTACTGGTATATATGCTAAATTATTTTATATGGCACCTTCAGAGATTGGCAATTATCCAGTGCTTGAATTAACGGGAGCAAACTTCATCTGCATATAATGAATAGAAGTTCTTAAGAATCAAAGACAGCTGCATACTCGACAGATTCTGAAATATCTACACTACTTGATGTATTGTGGTGACTGCCAGGGAAAAGGTCATTCCATTTGCTTGACCGAGATCGCCATTTCGAATTTGGTTGCCGATGCATTGCTTCATAATGGAATAGGCTGTTTTGTCAGATCGTTTCAGAACATGGGCATTCAGAGTTTGGCTACTTCACGCCAGTCCCAGCTAAATCAGCATTTTCGATGCCTCACATAATCAGCAAATCTGTCAAGGCGCATTCAGTTTCGCAAAACTCAATTTTCTGTGGATCTGCATTTGTGGGGGACCTTGCTGGGACCGGTCGCGACCAGTAATTTCCGTGCCTACATTTCACAGCTTCAGCGGGGAACAGTGTTTGCTGCGGGCTTCCTACAACACTGTACTTGAAGGAAAGCCTAATTGAAAATAACCTTTGAAATGGATCGATGACAAAATGGACAAATCAATGCTCACAAAGATTGAAAGAGAATTAAAAGCCAATACATAGTTGGCTTGAATAATGTTATTAACCTTATTTTTGGCATGAGTTAAGTTTTTGAAATACGCCAGAATAGGGGGTTCTTTCAGCAAAGCCCGAGTTCAAGCCACTATACTATCTTTCATGGTCCTGAGTTCACAATGACCTGAACAACAATATTCCTTCGAATGATGGTTATTGTGCCTTTTTATGGAACATCTGAAGCAGTGCACTTTGTTTTACTATCAGTATTCAAATCTCGCGCTTGATACTTGGAAACTAGTAAAAGCTAAAACGTCACCAAAATTCTCTACCAACTAGTTTTCGCAGATAAATGTTTCCACAGGGGTGGGCTCAGATTTTTAAAGAAAAGAGCTTGTTAAATTATTCAGTTTTCCAATTGGGTTAATATGCAGATTCTAACATATATTATCTGTGTTTCTGTGATCGCTTTGCTTCTACTGTGACCAAAAGTTTGCGTGACCAGTAAACATCACAACCGCTTACTGAAACCCTTAAGAATTGCTGGATTGAGAATCTAACTAGCTTGATTAGCTCCAATCCTGTAATCTCATATTTTAGACCAACAAAACACGGGACACCTCCTCCTTGATTTAATTCTATTTGATGGGTTAAACAGAGTACTTGCCCATTGGCGAGGATTTACTATTCCTAAAATGGGATTTCAGATGCATAAGGAATTCACAGCGCGCCTGATTATAGCGGTAAATCTTTTATTGTAAATTCTGTACTGATCAAGACAGGCTGAGCAATGTTTGGGGAATAGCATCAGGCCTCAGAAATAATCCTTACTAATTAATGTATGAAGCGGTGGAACTAAACGGCTCCCCGGAGTGGACACATGAGTTGTATAGCTTTCATTGCAGGGGAAATATACAGCAGTTACTTTCATGTCTGTAGACAATAGAGAGAGATTGCGAAGAAAGTCCATGCGGGTTTAGGTCTCTGTAAGACTACATAGAGTTGTCCATCAATCACTATTGCAATCCAACACATGCATTTCTTTGTGTCATAATGGGATGTGATGTGACCTACAGTCGCCAAAGATGAGTACCAGTGTTATATAACCAGCTAGAGCTGCTAGAGGCCGTGTCCTGTGGCTTTCCGATTCCCTAGCCACCAACAATGTCATTGCCTGCAGCTAAATCTGTTATGTAACATCCAATTGACATAGGATAAAACCTTGCATAGAAATATTCTGTGGAGTTGTTGTGATGGTCAGTATTTTAATCTCAGCTTCCCTCCTGGGACAATAAAAGTTACATATTGCTAATGCGGCTTTGCGGGAAATTAATCAATGGATATTAATAAAATTATCCAAAACTTCTCACTTGATCACATCATTTGCCGCGTGGTGGTAATCACAGTTGACGTTAATGGGAGCTTTGATGTGAAATTTGTTATGTGTTATGATAAAAACTTAAACTGGTAAAATTTCAGTTTCAATAGGATACCCTATCCTAAACATTTCATCGTCATTTTGTATTGTTTATTTAGTAAAGCACCGAGTTGATCAATTTGCAATTGAAGCAACTGACGTGCCAAGTATTTCCTTTATAAGTTTAGTATGCAATAACTTGTCATAAATGATGCATGGACAAATTTAATCTATGTTTAAGTAAAAAAGGTCATTTGAAAAAGCTAATCGATGGCATAAAGAGAGAGGATCCGGTGAAGTTTAGTACACTTACATTACTCCACATAAAATACAAAGGACATGTACAATTCATCACTTTTACTAATTATTTATGATAAAACCATCGATTTCGTTGCATTCAAACATTTCTGTGATCCGTCCATAACATTTAGTGTTACCTTAATGTTAATGCTAAAATCGAAGATTTGCCAAACAGTTTGTTCATTTGAAAAGAATAACTGTGTGACATCACGTCATTACACAACTGATTGAAAAGGGAGTGTCAATTATGGCGGTAAATTTACATTGGTTGATGCTTTCCAAAAATAATTTTACTGAACAGAAAGATGGTAGATAATTGCGACTTTGTACAGTCAGATGTCAATTACTGGAAATGACATCGCTGGAAAGTTGGCCCTATGATTTTTAAAAATTGACATTGATTTTCCGATATATTTATGTTTTGATGCTGTTTGAATCAATACAATTCTAATTTGGTTTAAAAGTCCGTAAGCTTTCACAATACAATAATTAAATATCTTCAGGGCTTTGATCGATTTTCTAAGTCTCCCAAAGTCCGATTTGATCCCATTAGGTTTAGATTTCAGCTCTGTTTTACTCTAGTTGTTGGGTTAATGGAAGTATTTTGTCCCAAATACCAATAAATAATATCTTCGTAAAAGCGATCAATAAGTTAGAACAGCACGTTCAGTCCTAGCATTCTATGCACATGACATAACATAATTAATTATACTGCAGTGAATTTAATCTATTATTGATGGTTGTGGATGTGTGATACATTCATGTAGTTCAAACTTTGACTTAATCACTCAGAGGCAAGTCCCTTTTTACTACCTTTCAATCATTTTCTTGTGACCAAAAATTTGGTGATCAAAGACAAATGAAATATAATTGCAGCTGAAATAAATTTGATTTAGGTTTTAAATACTGCAACAACAAACTTAACAACATTTTCTCTTTTTGTCTATTTGCAGGTATGGTTTCTTTCCCTTAAGCCAAATTTCCTGAATAAGATATGCAGGTATTGTTATCTATATTTATGCTACCGGTCCTCCACTTTATGTTCTAGTATACAACAATGTAAACTACCTTGTTATCGTTTCACATCACATGCATAAATAAATAAAGTTACTGTATTCCATATTTGGTATTAAAACAATCTATAAAAATCTGCTTACCATCATAGTCTGTTAAGAGAAAAAAGGTTATACTTAGTCAATGCTGTAATTTTGAAATGTTTAAAGACTAATAATTGGTAACGTGCACCACTTTTACTGTTTTCATAATGGCAACAATTATCAAATCTTAATATATTAATACCTGAGCCTCCCTAGGCTGATTCATTGTTTATTTTTATTGACAAGAAATAACATGGTCTATAAAATACATTACTATATTATTACTATATTACATGTATCATGGCGGCTTTCCATCACTGTCGCCTTGTATAATCTTACATGGTCACTTGTAATGAAATGTTTTACAGACAGCAACAATTTTGACGTGTTCATTCTGAAATTTGTGTGATCGAATTTGTTTAGCGGAATAGTATGTTACCAATGTAGTCCAGTACCAACTGTATCTGCTGCTACCAGAGTAGTCCAGTAACATTCACTAACTAAATATGTCCTTTTTTCACCAGGCTCTTTTATAGTTATCCTCATTACTGATCACATGTTTTGTTAATTTACCAATTAAATAACCTCACATTTTATCAAACTTTCGATATAATAGATACCTAAAAATATCGTTGCCTTATTGCAATATCAGTTGAATAAAAGGCAAGTTGTAAATCTTTATCTCAACATCAATGACTACAAAACGAGGGCTCTTAAGGCATTATCTAATTACAGGAAAGCCTAGCAATCATGATATGTTGTCAGAAAGTAACATTCATACCTAACATGGTCCATAATATTTTCCTCGTGAGCCCAGTTAAACCAACTAATTATTTGTGATATGTATTGATTTATGTTCACCATGTAATTAGCCTGGGAGGACTGACTGTGCCATTTTTCTTCGGTAACAATGTTTCAAATTATGTACGTACACTCTTGGTTTGAATGTGCAATGTTACTAAACAGGCTGTTCATGTATATGCATACTTGTATGTGGGTGGTTCCTTGATATCATAAGGTCAGTTTTGACTTTTGAGTGGCAAGGTCATGTACAGTGGGTATTTATCTAAAATGTCACATACTTGGGGATGCATGTAGAAATAACATCTGAGAAATTGGTTTAAGCACATTCACAGCATATTTTACTACACCAGTAAAAATTAATCCCAGACAATTGGAAATAAAGCCACATCGACGCACGGAGTATATTTCATACAAACATCTACTTTATCGTATGATTTATTGGTCAAACCAGTATGGCGCAAAGTGCGGCACTGACAGTTTGATTGCTTAAATTAATGATGGTGATGATGATTTCTTCGTTTCTCATTAAAAATACAAGTCTATATCAATATCTCGTTCTGTTTATCACTTCTTTTATGGTATGCTATAATCGCAGTAGAGGACGAAAATCCTATCAGGTTTGGAACAATAGAATCCCACGTTGTGCTGACAGTGTGCGCATCAATAGAGTAGTGTGAACTTCCTTAGTTGCCAAATGTTTCCAAGTTGAGATAAACTTCGGGAGCTGGAACAGATAAAGTAGTACAGTAATCTGGTAAACCATAGTAACTAAGCTTTATCATTTTGAACATTTCTTAAATTACACGATTCGTGACAATTCCATAAACTGAATGAATTGCGTCTAAAATATGGCCCCAATAGCATTCAATTCATTTCATCAGGTCTGATGATTTTGCAATAAAAGGTGCGAATTTGATATAATGAAGGAACATAATCCACATGAGAAAGCCAACAACTTTTACCCTTGAACTTTTATCCACCTCCAAGCAAAAACTATAAGTGCTGAGAGTGGACCTGCTTTGGTTACTGATTGGATTTATGAAGGAGATCTGTAGAGTCTGGAATGCAATAAAAATTGTGGCATAAATATGCATTAACCAATTTTAGGTACAATCTATATGGAAAGTTCTCATTTTGATCAATTTATCCTGCCAAGAATATGGAAATATTTTCTCAAGTTACAATAGCAGGTAAGAAATTAGGTTCAAAGTCGTGTCAATTCTATGTTAGTTGATGTGATTCTAATTGTTTATTCGGGAGAAATAATAGTGATCCAATATAAAGTTCAAAGTGAATACATCACAAATAGCATTTGAATGGTCATTTATGTATAATTCAAAAATGTCCGAGAGATTACAAATAGTGACATCTTCTTTATATGTTTCATTACAATTACATGGTCAGTGGCCGCCTAAATTGAATACATCCAATCTTACCCAAACATTTTCTTGGGTGGGTTTTTCCTTATCATACTTTATGCATTTGTGCAATAAATTCGAGATTTCGAATCCTATCTGTTCATTGAACTGGAAATGAGAGGGCCATAGCCACAAAAAGCTTTTCTCTTTTATTTTGCCCTAAAAGCCAGTTTTATAACATGTTTTCTAAACCATCGAGCAGAGAGGGGTCAGCGAGGCTGGAGCTGCATCCTTTCCTTTGAGCAGCTTATTATGTAACAGCTCGGCTTAAAGACTGGATATGTTCACTCTTTTGGAATGGGGGCAATAATATCATTTCAGTATTTTTCCTTCTATTTGCCTAATGCCTATATGACTTTCTGTCATCATACATCATCTCGAAGAAACAGATCGACGCTCCAGAAGAGGGTTGGTAGGGAAAGCTACATATCGGTAAGAGGGGGCCTGTACACAAGGAATCAAATTACTCTTTGCAGTCTTACTCTCTCTCATAAGCTGTTGCAAAATGTCGAAGAGTCTTCCCCCTGACGAGTTCTGAACTGTGTGACATATTTCTCTAAATGTAAGCTTACACAAGCCAGAAGGACTATTGATGTGCTTTTCTTTCTTTTCTTTTCTATCCAGTTTTCTTGAGTTGTCTTAAGTGTTAAGGCATAGGCCTTTGCACAACAGCTGAAAGGTAGGCGTCAAATCTCAACTCTAAAATATTTATTTCAATTGTCAGATTTGACGTGGAATATTGTTATGTGCATGGAAATATTTATGTCCACCAATGTAGCAAAAAGAATATTATTGCGTAAGTTAGTAGAAAGAACCACGTAATAAAACACATCAGGATACCATCCACAATCTCCTTCCTCACCATCGTGATTTTTATAATGTACCGCATACAGATTATTTATTTTAGAGATTTTGTTCCTGAATATTACGGAGATAAATATATAGTGATATGTAAATAGAGAGAGGATCATCAAGATTTAGCAGAGATTGGTGATATACATTCATATGCACAAATAATATATCCCTAATCCATTTCTACCCCTGGATCCTCTCCCGAGAGTAATAAGACCAATCCAGAATCGATTTCAGATGACTTTGTGAGACGGCAGAGATTGGGCAGAGACAGAGATAACAGTTCATAGATGAAGCTGTTTAAAATATAGAGAAATGATAATCAAATTCCCCTAAATAGAGTATTGGGTTTTTAAGTATTGATCTGAAACAAACGTTTGCGGTGTGAGTATTTCTGCTGCTGGGTTCGGATCTAGTTCTATTAGCTTAAATTTTTAATTCGGTTGTCCTTGTTATTGGTTTTGTAAGAGTAGAAGAACAGTTCTTTGAACAGCGTGATAAATAGAAGATGCATACCAAGGTATCCAGCTGCCAAATGAAGGCCTAATTTGATTTGTTGAATGATTCATAAGCTATTCATTACCTATTTCAGCCATCGCAAAGGACGTCGATTCAGCCCCGATTGGCGTGTAATTCAAGCTAGCTTTTGATGTTAATTTCCAATAAGTTGTCACATTTCTTGCATGTCGTGTTAGGAGATAAGCCAATTGGTGGGGAACCTTTGGCATTATCAGGCCAATTGTGAAGATGACCACCGTCTTAATATCGCTGTTCAGTATTCTTATTAGAAAGAGATGATAGAACCGTGAACCTCCGAATCAAGCTAAGTGAAATGGGTACTTGACCTTCTCTGATGAAATTAATAAAAGCTGCATTTGTTTGTGCGAGTGTAAAAACAAGGCGAAAGGCTTTTCTGTTCGAGTTGAGATGTTCTTAAGACTTTCAGGTGGTAAGCACTTGCCACCGACTCGCTTCTCTCTGGGCTCGGAAAATGATGACTTTAAGCATTCATAGCTCAAGCAAAATAAACAAGTCAATGTTTAGATCCTGAGAATAATATGTATGGGAGATATTTCTCACGGCGTGAAACCATTCCGACCGAAGCAATGGGATTAGCAAGTGGTTGTACATAAAAACGGGATCTGTGGAATGCTGGATCATGAATTTCACTTTTAATATTTAAGTGGTTTATCGACACATGGTGGTGGCTTATGAACAGGGGCCAAGTCTTGGTTGAACTGCAGCGAAGCCTAGTGTCAGGCAGGGTCGATATTCCCCGAGGAGGCGAGCATTGGTGGAGCGGGAGGAGAGGCACTACACGGGCGCCACCCAGCGGCTTCCTGCAGCTTCTCTCCCTCCTGCTGAAGACGAAGCAGGCAAGCTGGCAGATGCAGCTCAAACAGCAATAGGAGTGGGCATGTTGTTCTCAGACGACACTCTACAAAGAGTCAGAGTGCTTTGGCTGCCTCGTTAATATTTCAGCCCATGGCAGCTTCTTTGATGAAGAAAACTTTGTGGATGCGGACCAGGGCGCCACTACAGCGCTGTCCCTGCCATCGTACCTACACACTGTGAATGATAAAGGAGCTATACTTTAAGAAGACTCATACTCGGTCGTAGCTGCATCAGCCGCTCCCGAATCCACCAACCATTTCAACGCCGCTACATGTTGGACCTACCAAGACCGTCATGGCCTCAGATTTTTTCGTTGCCCTACGAATATTATGGCAAGGAAAAAATGTTGGTGTGAGGTCGCTGTGAGTTGGTTATGGGAGGAAGTCTGTGAAATCAATGTCATTGTACAGGAGATTTACCTAGCTGTTACCACTACTTTGACTACCATCACCACTACCGTCGTCATCGCAGCGCAACTACTACTACTGAGCCTGCAGATTGCTTCTTGCCCTGCTGGCTGCACCTTCTTGACACTAGAGAAGAGAAAATACCAGTTTTATTGGCGATACCCACGTCCGAGACAGTCATGGTTAACGTACTGTGTATGTTACAGATAGTTGACTTCCTGATGGTCATTGTACCGAGTGTGACCAGTGGGTCAATCTACCAAAGCCACAACAGCGACGATGACACTGGTAAGAACGCAGTTATGAACAATTCAGATAGTTCTATTTTGCTCCCACGTAACATCTGCGATTTTATATTTACCGTATGAAGGTCGCTGAAAAAAAGCAAAACAAAAAATAACAACTCAGATATAATATGATATTCCTTATGGATCAGTACTGTAAAAAGAAAAAGCTCAGAATATTCTTTTTATTCCCTTTTTCATTTTTGCAGTTCATTACTATTTGCAGACATGTATTTGCCGTTTACGAAAGGTATTGGAAGAGTGACAGACTTGTGATAATAGACACGAATTTTTAGTTAAATTGTCAGGCAATCTAATCGATTTGGCGTTAAATATTAATAAAGAATGATAACAAAGGCTATGCGTCTATCATTGAGGAAATGAGAATAAACATGCAAATAGTTTTCACTGTTTTATGAAAGACCCAAAAAGCCTATGTTCATTTTCTTGCATAATCCAATATGAAGGCACAATATCCTTGTTTTTATTGAATGTGGCGGTGCCTTTTTCGTCCATTTTTGCCTTTGTGCATGCAGCCTGCAGGCAAATCCCTGCTGCCACCGAGCCAGAAAAAGCAGTGACTAGCTCAAGTAAAGATTCAGCATTCATGCGTTAGAGAATTGCGTTCTTCTTCTTAATGGAGCAATCGCACAGCGGAAAGTCTTGATTGGACACTTGCCCCGGTCACCCTAAATTACACGAAGACACCGATCTAAGTTGGTCTATTCATGAATATTCCAACACACTCCACTACTGGTGTACCGGCATCCATGATTGGCAATAGCTTTGCAAATACATTGTCAAGGAGCATCATGAAACTTCGATTCAGTCATTCCCTGATCAAACACAGCCTTGGGGGAAATCTGCTTACTGGGCTTTAGTTTGCCATCTCTCCTGCATCTACATGCATATTAGTTGGTCGACTCACTGGTACCACTGAAGTAGGGCCTTAAGGTTCAGAAGCTGGAACCCCTTGAGTTGTCTCGCTCAAACCAGCTATTAGAAAACAGTGTTCATGCCTCGAGAAACGAGAAAACAATTCCCTGATAGAGGGAGAAATATTAGGACTTATGGTGGTAGGATAGAGGCACTCAGTGGCAGGTGTGTTGAAAATAATAATGTCTACCAGATCGATGCGGCTCTCTAAGCGAAACAGCCCTTAATGCCTTCATACCAGTGCTGGTAGATGCAGCGATCTGTTGACATGCCAATTCATGATAGATTTTAATAGGAAAATTGCTTCGGAGCAAAATTACAGTCATATTGGCTATTCCCGTCCATTTCTCAATTCAGAGTGAAAGCTCTTTGATTTAACCTGTAATTTGCCAGACAAGGAACAAAACTTTACTACAATTCGCTTGGCAGATGTCAAATAAATATGGCCAGGTTTGAAGCTGTCGTAAACAGTGTTGCCAGAGTGTTACTACATAGTTTGAATTATAGAGAGTAGGAATTTGGACAGCTTCAAAGAGCTCCGTTTCAGCTGTACATAAATGATTAATCAGTGGCATTGTTTAATCAGGCATTTTAAGTGGAAGTTGGATTGATAAGTACCATAGTATTGTGTGCTTCTCTTTTAGTAGGAAGGAAAGGCGTTTAAATATAGATTCTAAACAGAACCAAGGGACCCATTGTGGCGAGATAACTATGATGCAAGTCTATTGCCATGAATTAGACGTTATTCCCTTCAGCCTTGAATATATACAGAACAATTCTGTCTTACTAAGACAACATGCAATTTTCCTTTATTGGATGGAAGTTAGTCTATGAAAATTTGATAAGAAGTGGTATGTCTTGCAAGTTGAAAACCTAACCTCCTCAGGGAGATTTTATTAGTATTGTTTGTCGATACCTCGGCATCGGCGTATGCGATAATCATTGCAATTCTCAAAATGGGCATGATTCTGAAATAAAATCTTACAAGAAGATGATATCTCTGAGCATCGCACTCTTCTCACTTCTCCCTTCCTTACAATCGAGTTTTACTTTTCTGATTTTACTATGTATTATTAAGTTAGATGAACACATCTCAAATCTTAACCTTATAAGATGTGTGTCTTGTAAACAAATATTTTCAAAAAACGAACCGCTAGGAGGTGCAACTACACAGAGAATGATATCGACGCCATTGGATTGAATGGAGCATGTTCTATGCATAACGGTGAATCTCGGATATTAAAACCTAAAAGGTGTTTTATAGATTTTTCTACATCTATATTCGTGAGCTGACGTGATTTCAAAAACAAGCATGCTACTTCTTGCGGACTGAAATCTGTAAGTTGGTTGATCGAAGAGAAATCAATGCAGTTCACAAACATATACTTGTGATAAACACATTTAAGGAGCACTTAGACTAAGGATATCATTCTATGTGCACAGGAGTTTTATAGAAACATCACGCTCTACTAACAGTTACCATTGGAAAGGATTGTTAGATTTCTTTTTCCATGTGTGACACACCCTTGGCCTTGTCATCTCGTACATTTAGAATTTCACCTTTGAACCTAAATATCTTTTATGTTCTTAGTACGTAGTTACAGCCATGGGCGGAGAACATTAGAGGTGTCTTTGCTCTCTTAAGTAAATGAGATTACCTCGGAGGAATGAGAACAGAACAATGGTGTTTAATATGCTATGGATGTAACTAATCAGGTTTAGAGCCTTAATGTTACATTAGGCTAAGTGACGAATATGTAATGCTTTAGAAATTCACTGTATGTACATATTGAGATGTAGATTAATTGGAATGAAAAGACGACCTTTTTTGCTCTCAAGTAAAACATGTAAAATGCTAGAAGATGTGCATTGTGTGTAAAGGACAAGGAAAAGGATAGACAGGCTGAGAAATTAGCCTAGTTAGGGTGCCACGTTTCAGAAGACATAATTGGTTGTCATGCACTGGCTTGTCACATTATCATACATTAGCATGTATTTCACTTGAAGAAACCCACAGTTCCGAGGTATCTTGCAAAGGACTATGTTTCTTAAGGTGATAATGTCACAATGACTTTCACGTCTAGTTATTAAGCCTTGTGAATATGACGGTAATGTTAACATTAATCACTAACAAGTTAGGAAAATGAGCAAATTTAATCTGTCCTTTTTCACCGGGATGTAATTGATACTCCAGTGTCGCGTTCATGATGTTACAACTAATTGTCTAAGCAGAAACTTGCTCTGTAATGAGTACATTAGCTCAATTTTCCTGTCTTGCAAATTGCCCACGGTTAGTCTTTGCCTGGTTTGTGTATTTACCAAAAGTACACACAATTATTGTCCATCTTAAAATTCTAAATTAGTCTGATTCGATTTAGTCTGATTCATTACGTGACGAACGTTGTCATCAAATGTTTATCTGTTGCCAATGGTAACGGCATCAGGTATTATTATAAATCAAAGTATTTTGATATAACTCAGCAAAAGATTCTAGTACAAGCTGAATTGGTACCTTGGTTTTGCATTTGTATAATTGGACCGAATAATGTGTACCATGGCTTGAAAATATCTGCCATATGTCTTAGACAATCACAAATCTGCTCTAGCAATGATTTCTGCCATATGAATAAACCTTCACGAAGTGGCCCACCAAACAATGGACAGACTGACGACGGAAACATTGATATTCAGAAGCGAAAAGCAATAACAAACATATAGTTCCGTATAGTGGCTGTTATTTAAATCGTGATGTTTTCTTTAACGCTGTACAAGTGTACAGACATATTGCTCTGAAGAAAAAGTTATTATTGCATGCACGTTCACGATGTGTTTAAATTAATAGAACAAGGCTGGCATTGTTAAATGCCAAGGCAATAATAAATGTGATTCATATGCGAGGTACCACAAAAGCGTGCTGCCAATCAATGGCTGGTTCTACACCAACTGGGACTGGTCAGTGGGGACCATCTAGTAAGTGAAACAGATGCCAAGCCCTGGGCGTGATCTCCCCTGTTTAAGACGTGAATTGCATTTGTTATTTCTCATTGTAAAATTGCACTTTCGCCGAGTTTTCTCTTCCTACAGAGCAGATCCTGAGCTTCATGTTATTCAGATTTTTCCCGTTGATCTGGCAGGCAATTCATCATGGTCCAGAAGCTATGGGTGCAGTGCTCAATAAAGACAAGAATAGAGGCAACGGGGTTCAATGAGATCCCAACAGAAAATGTTGACACTGCATTTACATAGCACTGTTTAGGTTCTGTCTCTTTTCAATAAAACTGGCTATATTAGACATCAGGTTAAATCAAGGTTGCAGCTTTGTGTCTGACTGTATATAAATCAAACTGATTTATGTACAATTTATTTATGAAAACAGGAAAACACTGTGGATCAAAGCAATTGTGATAAAAAGGCACAATATGAACGGGTTTTCAAATAATGTCTTGGTAAAACCAGCCTCTGAGCACTTGTGTTGTAGCACATGCTTACCTTACGAACCCCAATATATGATGAATATATTTGAGATAATGGAGTAACGTGTAAATAGACCATGAGGTTGCCTGTACAAAATATTGGTTTAAGGTTATCACAGTAGATCTATTTTGTGTACCGCACTGACACAAAGCATGTAGAAAACACCTGTATATTCTGTATTAAGTAAGCTAACTAACCCAAGAGCCTGTACAGGAGCTTCTGCTTCAATCGACTTGATTTATTTGACTGCAAAAGAAATTTCGTCTGTGGACATGTGGATTTCTGGTACAAGCTGTAAAGATCACGGATTTACATTGGCAAAGATGGCAGATCAATAGATACTAGGTTAAAGTAGGACTGTTTACTCCATGTAATCAACGTCACTCGTAGCTACAACCTGTTATACACGGCCCTAGTCATTACCGCTATCTCTGCCTCTTTCATGAGTATTTCCAAACAGCCCTCACATTCTGCGTGGTCCTTCAACTTCCACACAACCATAGCCGAGCACACTTCCTCCTCTTCAAGGCCCGTGAACGCAGTAGAATAATGGCGGCGTCAGATCAGTACAAGTACCAATTTCTTGCTGGATAAAGCATGCAAATTAGCAGCTGGCTGGGTCAGATGTCTTGCAAATACCTGGAATATAATGATGACATGACCTTTTGTTTAACCGAACGGATAGGTTTGCGTGTTCTGTAAACTCTTCACTGGCGTGGGCCCGCTCCTGTTCTGTGTACTTTGGTCAATATTTCCAGGTGAAATTTCCAATCAGTCAGGTAGAGCACTTCCCCTCGAGGCTTGAAGGCACTCTGACTTATGGAGTGGGTTGAAAATTAATGTTTTAGCTCCAGTTCGACCGCTTCCAAAGGACAAGTTATGAATGTAAAATACACCTCAAAGTAGAGATCAGGAAGAGTTGATGGTCAAATCTTGACAGGTTCCGGCACTAAGTGATGTTTTGCGCACTCGAACGTACCGTTTAATGTGACTCTGTATACACCCGCAGGAAAAATATCCTAAGTACACAAGCGTGGCATCTGAATTCAGTTCATTGTATCACAAGATGTCTTTCAATACTCGTTAGTGTAAAAAAAACAACCACGTCCAAATAGGGTGAAAGAAATACATTGTGACATATTAGCTTTGTAAGAAGATGTCGTGTCTTTTCGGTGTACGTTCGTTCCGTACAACTAACCTTTTAGAGAGAGAAATGTTGCTTTATCTCTGCAAACTTGATTAACACTCAATGGAGAGCTAATCAGGCAGCTTTGTTACGGATGGTCGCATCTCAAGGAGGAATTATTACTTATGGCTTTATCTTTTACTCTTTACTGAATTGAAAGCATAATGCTCCCGATCAGCGTAGCACACCTAATGATTCGGCAAATATTGAGCAAAGCTTGAGTTTTAGGCGGGAGAGGCTTTGAAAACTACTGGGGAAGATCACGCTCTTGTTATTTGTTCCACTGAGCTAATGCCATTCAGGTGCAAATGGGAACTCATCCGGTGGACTAAAGGCATGCATCTGCAGAGCCCGGGTGTCGTGCAACCCTACGAAGCAGCGTTTTGTCAATGTCAAAGCCGCCGTGCCTAATTGCCTGAACAAAAACGCCGATACTCGAGGACTTATCGATCGATTTATTAAAGTCATTGATAAGCTCGTTTCCACGTAGTATGTGGACGGTACCAAGGTGCCATGAGCGGGTAAGAGTTACCAGTGGAATTAGACTAAACAGAGGCTGAATGCCGAGATTGACTTTCAAATCAAAGTAGCTTCCATTGATATGCTTCTTGTATTGACTAGCACTAGAGAAAAGGTAGGGGCTGAAGTCGCTTAGGTTATTGACGGAGATCGATGAAGACTCATTCCTTCGATTTACGGCTTCTAACTTTCTCTTTAAGCCGCTTGTTTGTCCTGTCAAAACCAGGTGCAGTTTGTCGACTTGCAATGTATTTCACGGCAAACAAAGCCACAATGTAGTAAAACAATGCTGACATGAACTAAACATCGGTAATCTATCAGTCTTTATTTCACTGGAGCTGGGATTTTTTTATTTTCAATTCCCTCCCAGCAGATCTTCTGATAAGTCTGTCAACATGAGTACCTTCGAACTCCATGCTAGGCACAGACATGTGTGTTTGTATGGAGAAGAGCTGTGTAAATCCAGTAATATGATCTCAAACCAGCAATGTGATGGTACACTTTTCAGTTTGTTCAATTGGCATTTGCTTCACTAAAAATCTCAGGGGCTGGCTTGCTTTTCATTGGGAAGAGGTGCTTCTTGCAATTCTATGGATGCCCAAATCTTTGAAAGGAATAACATGCAAAAAAAAAGAGTTGTGGACTGAATTAAATGAAGATGTGACCCAAAATAATCCACTGCATTTACCGGAGACTCGTGGACTAGGAGGTGTAGTGAAAGAATCTTCATGTCTCTATTGTCATGTTGTACAGCTCGCTGACTAATAGGCTAAGAATGCTCTCAGTGTAAGGCTTAATGTCTAGCTTCATTCTCATCTGACTAACAGACAATAGCCCCATACTGATGGCCTGTCAGCCTTTACATCAGGTGTAATGAAGCAGTAACCTTATAAAACTCTATTTGAGTAACTGTAAATTCAGACACATGTACCTGGACTCATTTATCATATGGGGTGTCCTTTTCAGGTAGATTTCCTTCGTGTCCACACATATTCTTGTTGAAAATGCTGAAGGAAAGTTTCGGTTTATCTAAGACAGATTTCCAAGAAGCCTTAAAGTACAGATTGAATGAGATAAAAGTGCAGCAAGTTAACAGCGTCAAATTTGTACCTTAAACGGTTTTGTAATTTCCATATCGTCACGTATATTTCACACAGACATAATTGTAAGTACTTCCTGAACATGTCTAAACACTTTCGTGATAGCATACTTTAGCTTCCTACGAAGCTGTACAACAGCATCTCAAAAGAGGCAGATAAAATCAAAATGGCTGCGTGATGGTGTTTGCAGTTCCAACGGAGCCTCAAACCAAATTGTCCTATTTTGGATATGATTACGAAGGTTCACGCCAGTGTATTTGGCAAATGACAGTACGGTCTCAGTCCGTATTCCAGTATCCAACTTTCTTTTCAAAGCAGCTAAATTACTCAGCGCACTGAAGTAATGATATGACAGCATCATGAAATAAATCATTCCATTTTTATCCACTTCATTTATTGATCAAAAGGAACATTGAACAGTTTTACAGTCATTAGTTCTTTATTTGATTCCATTAAAAAGGAATATTTGTACAATTTAAAGTTTCAGGAAGCTTGCATATTATTGTCTTCTCAGTTATTTTACGACATGACATGAAGTCAGGAATTCTCTGAGGTGCAATCCAGTCAATTGAAAATATTGGAAGAGAAAAGCAACAGTTAATTGTCCCCTCGACTGCCCTCTATTAAAATACAGGGGGAAAGCAAGGAAGAAAACCATTGAATAATTTGGACTCTTATGTCCTCTGGCTCTCACCACAGGTACTGTTTTTTGTTTATCACATCGTCAAAGTCTGGTGGTCCCCTTGCCTTTGCCTTGCCCTGCTATTATGGTGCTAATCCCATTACGTAGCCTGTGTTCCTCAAGATTAGCTATTGTTTCCTGCTGCCCCAGTCACCTTGTCTGCCTGCTCTTACACTAGGGAGCCGACACCCTGAGTGGAAGGCCAACTGCAGGTTAAAGCAACCAGACACACCGTTTCAGATATTTCCACTTTATTGAGCAGTTTCCTGAAATGTTTAAATTGTCCCTGTTATAAATGACACGGAGTTTAAAGTGTGGCCTTTTATGTACAAGTTGCCAGAATACATCATGGTAGAAAATCAAAATATGGAATAGCACTGTGTCGAATTTAGATATTTCTAGAGTACTCTACTGGTGATATGTCTATTGATGCAAACCAGGATCAATATGTAATTTTGTTTACAAATGAGCAAAATGCTTTTATTATTGAAACTACCCATCTCATGTAGACTACATGATTCTCTTTAAGTTTGTGATATATTTTATATTAAGCATTCACATTGAAATATACTATGGATGATAAAATAAAATAACACCACATCATTGCACCTAAACAGACCAGAAACATTCATTTCTGAATCACAGTGCTGATCGATACTTTCCCTGCATATCTGCCAAGAGACATTCATTTGCCTCGTTTTAGTCGAAATTAAGGTTTATAACATCACTGCTTATATATAATTTATCTCATTTGACTGGTGATATGTACCAGTTAAGAAGTCCCCTAAGCATAGCATTAATAAATGAGTTTGAGAGAGCTCCTAAGAGGTAAGATCACTCTCAGAGCCCTTCGTCTTCTTCTCTGAAGATTGCATGTTCCGGTTATGGCATAAGAGAGCGAGGCAGTTTATTTAATGCTCCACTTCTGGATTTTACAAAAGTAGCTTTAACATAAAAGCAAGGATGCTTCTCTTTGCTTCTTCCACATTCTTTTTAGCTTTTTGTCATTTTCATATATGTGAAAGCTTAATCTCTTATATGTGTTCGCTGAAGATGCTTTTGAAGGGAAATGTCTTCAGAGTTAAAAGAAGGAAAATAATGCTACAATTCTTACATGGAAATGGGAGTGCAAAGAAAAGCAATAGAAAAGATCCGTGCATAGTTGTACAATCGCGGAGCTACTGCGAAGTGCTGCATCGCTTCGTTGCCTTGTCTTCGTCCTGGCAGTTTCGATTACCCAACTTACATCACAGACAACAACACAGACTTTCACAGTCACGTCTCTGCAATTTACAAAATCATGAAATGTCACCTCTAGCTGCAGATTTCGGATATTGGACTAAACTCGCCGCGAATGATGGCATTAAAACAAAATATATGAGAGATTGAGTAGAGAGACAGTAAATATATCAGCAGCGAAAGGATCAATGGTCATTGTCCTTGTGATATCACAGGGCCATGTTAGGAATCCTTTGCAGAGACTGCTGCCAAAAGCAGCTTATTCCTCATTGTACAGACTCAAACAATAGCTCTATCCCATGTACACAATAGACTGAAATTGTCCAGCCTTTTAGTCAAAGGGCCTCTGCTCTGGGCTACTTGTTTCAGCAGCCAGATTAGCAAAGGTCAGACCAAGCACTCATATCCCAGAGGGAAACGTTATTTGTGTGAGAAATATAGAAGGGAATACATTAGTGCTAATTTCGATGTAAATGTTGTAACAATTGAGTACAGTCTAAACAATGAAGAGAAGATTCATCTTGCTTCACTATACAGAACCGTTACACTGTCGGGTAACTGTCTAAGGGTGAAATAATAAGACACGAGTGGTATGGCCTTAGACTGTTTTATTGAGTGCTGAACATATGTACATGTGCCTGGTCATGTGTTCCTGGCAGCACTTGCTGCTTACTGGCTGGGTTGACCTTTATACTGCCACCATTACCTAGGCTATGGGTAAACAGAATAGACCAGTCATAGGTCCTTAGATTGACGGGAGACTTCACTTGGTTATTTGGTGGGAAAGGGGGCAGGATGTTACACTAAAAAAAGTCACCTCTAGACATTGGTTACAAAATAACCTCGGTATATCGTGACTGAAGATTTGTGTAGGGCAATTTGAAACGTTAAATCACACAGCGATGAAAACTGTTAATTTGAGAATGTTTGAAAACAAAAAAAATTACGATGTGCTATTGATGCATAAAAAGTAAATTCAGTTGACGCCAAAGTTTTCGAATTTTTATCTTCTGTTACATAATTAAAACCACATTAATTTGAAGTAATGTAGACGTGTACCTGGAATACACTGGAATTCTATCTGCAGATAGTGACTTTTTACCCTGTCTCCCGATGGACAATCCAAGACCCTTGAGTAGGTCGGAATCTTGCAGTGCCTCATTCCGTTGCATTCTCGAATGTACGAATATTGTGTTCCGTCTTCTTTACATGTATCCCCTACATTTGAAAATAAGGTATTTTAACGTGAAGCAGATGTAAGTTGAAATTTAAGAAATCAATCAAAACCAGGCGGCAACATAACGATAACCCAGGAACTGCAGTGTAGTACAGATTTGGGGTTTACGATTGAAAATTCCTTAAGTAAATTTCACAAGAAATTTGAATAGACGACTTAAGCCAAATCACTGAATTTGGTGTCGAGTTCCATTAACACACTTTTCTTGCGACATGTAACTTAGATGTTAACTTAGAATTAATGACAGTTCATAAACTCTATGAAGCTCAGCACATCAGAAGAAAATTGTCACACACAGCAAATACCATTTGCATCTAGATACTATTTCCCCATCTTGTTTACCTTACATGGCATATTAAAGTTGATCCAGTGTGCATCAAAAACGATATCTTAAAACTAGATCCACTTATTCTCACCATGGACACATAAGTTAAGGTTGCTGTCTACAAGTGACCTTTTGACGACTATTTCAATGTCCGTGAAGGATAATATGAAGATGAAATATCCAAAGTTACAGCATGATCCACCAGCAAGTTTGTGAGTAATTCAATGCAGAAGATGACCAATGACACCATTAAGATCA
>JBCAUI010530795.1:0-11335 GCA_038406195.1 Haplosyllis anthogorgicola | reverse complement strand
AATCCATAACAAATCAACTGGAACCATTTTGAACAGGGAATTTGGTCTCCTCTGGCTAAAAGAAATATCATTTCTGTTGATTTAGGCTTTTTATATTGAAAGAGAAGCCATGGAAAAAGCCACTTTGCGACAGTGATATTGTGAGTTAAATTGTCTTAGTATTTTGATAATGCCAAATGAGCTCAGGTCCATCTGGACCTATTTTTACGTACTACTTTTAACATTTAGTACGTACTACTTTCAGCATTTAGCGAGGCAAAGTTCACATATTTTAGGTTAGCATTTATCCTCCTGTTATAAAGATTACTTGCATAATTGTTTACCTTTTTATCATTCAATTAGGGGAGCAGGCGATGAGCATCAGCGGCAGCATTCCATCCGACCTGAAGAGTATTAACAGCCAAGATATCTTGCGGCCAGATGATGGGACCGCGCAATTGGAAAAAATAAAACAAGAGATTGCTGATGGTGAACAGAGTATGGACTGTGCTGACGGAATAGGTACAGAAACATAATCTTTTAGTTTTAGTGTAGTTAACGATTAATGGGGAATGCCGTTTAAAATAACATACGTGGATAATGTCGTGCAGTGCACACGGGACATACTGAGTTGAATCTATTTAGCAATCAAAATGTTTCTGGTTTACAAAAGTACAGTGTAC
Source organism: Haplosyllis anthogorgicola (assembly GCA_038406195.1). Lineage (NCBI taxonomy): Eukaryota > Metazoa > Annelida > Polychaeta > Phyllodocida > Syllidae > Haplosyllis > Haplosyllis anthogorgicola. The sequence continues at coordinate 10,673 of JBCAUI010530795.1, read as the reverse complement.
AATGCCAAGTGAAATGTTGTTTTTTTTACTGACGGAAAAATGATTCATTGATGCAGTCGAGTTGCACAAGGCAAGATTAGCCATTGAGCAGTTCTCTCTCATTCAACTTGATTAGGCCGTATTTTTAATTCTTTGGATTACACTTCCTGGCATCCGGATCATGTTGTGCACACCAAATAATGATTGTGTCCCAATAATGATTCCCAATAATGTAGATTGGGAAAAATGTTACTTTTATCATACGCACATAAGAGATGTGCGTATGCTTTTATTGATATTCATAAACAGTCTGGCGTTTTCGAGGGACCAACTTCAATTTTCATTTCTTTTCCGATCGCCGCACTTTGAAAGGCCTGACCATGCAATGTAATCCAAATGATTGAAAAAGAAGCGTGAGATAAAATACTACAGTTGAAGCCGCCTTGATCGGCACCTGCCTTGGATAACATCCTGCATCTTATGGCAGTTCTATTGTACTCGGAGCAAAATGCATACCTGGCTTTGCTTGCTGCACTAAAAAAGGATGCTGCACAAGACAGATTCAACTGGATAACACAAATAATGCTGCATCCATTTTGATTAAAGAATTAAGGAGAAGTGTACCTGCCATTTAAAATTTTCACTGTTGAAATTTCTATACCTTTCTTCTGAACAGAGAGAGGTATATCGGAAGTCTAAATCATAAGCACCTTAGCCAAGCACCTGGAAGATGGGAAAATACTTGTTTTGGCATCTCAACTCAAGAGCCACATGCAGAACACTTTATTTAAATTAAAAAGACTGAATGCATGCAATGCAAAAATATATTAACGACTTTCAAACAAGGACACAAAGCTTTAAATGTAGTTGAAACAACTCATTGAGACGTACATTTGGATTCCCCTTAGAAAGGACACGAAAGGAAATTTACAGGCAACTTTAGTCAAGTTGTTGTTTATTATTGTGTTATTTATTATTGTGCCCATTTGAAAGGACACAAAGCAAGTTGTTTTAAAATAGAGTGCCCTTTCAAAAGGACTGCCACAAAATGCATTTATACTTTACAATTACATCTTACATAAAGACACCATTAAATGTTTTCATGCAATTGTTTGTGTTCTTATTATTGTATAAAACAACCTAGACCAGACAGACACGTTATTTTTGTTCACTTATCGATCAAGATGCTTATAAATGTAATGAGATGCACACATGACACGCACTGAAGTTATTTAAAATATAAAAACAGCTCAGCTTTTTGCTATAAAATCGTGATTAGGGTTTTAAAAAAAATTGTATTCGCGTACCTCCTTTGCAAAGCTCTTGCATGCCTGAACAAATAATGAATGATTTACGAGGAAAACAATGTTAGAGACGAAAGTAAAACCAAAAAAGGCATGCCACCTCCAGTTCAAATCTCCGTTTTGTTGTCAGGATCAGGAATGACAGAAAAATCATCATACTCAACAAGCACAGAAGGCACTCAAATAGACGACAATACGCCGCAGTTTATTGATCTCACAAGTCTTCAAGATTCATTACCACCACAAACACCACTTATGTACAATCATACAACGATACAAGGCGGAGTGAGCGGAGGTAAGCACTCAAAACAAACAATACATAGCAAGCACACAAAAACTGGGGCTTCAAACTATTGTTTGAGTTTTTAAACGCACAAATGTTATAAGTAGGGTCTTGCAGAAGATGCACCACACATAAATGTTTGGTACTGATTGCTACCTGAGCAACAGGTAGCTAAGTGATGAGTTTGTCCTATTTTTACACAATCCGGACACTTGGCGACTTGCCAGGTGCCTGCATATTATGACGTCACTAGCGACGTCATTTGATTTGGGGTCATGGCAACAAGTGTTGCATTGTATATTTAAGTTTGACATTTGCCATTCGTGAAGGTAGCGATTACTCTCAGAATAACCCTTTTAATTTATACATGTGATAACTATTTTGTCTCTAACATTCTAATCAGTTGTCACTGTACGCTTTCACTTGTCATGCTTATCATGCACAAGTAACCACTCGGTGTGTTTTTGCACTCAGGTTCGACGGCAGTCAGTGAGTCTACGCAGTGGTTTGCTCAGCAGTCACCGCAGGCTATTCATCAACCACTGGGATCTCCCCAGCAACAGCCTATTGTTGAGTATTCGCAAATGTCCCCACAACCGGTTATTACAACATCGTCACCGAGTACAACTGTAGCAAATTTTCTACAGTCAAGGGCACAAATTGAACTCGGCGTTTTGCAACAGAATACCCACCAACCACAAGAAGGGGCTTTGCCACTGGGACCTCTTCATAAATCGCTTGGACCTCCACAAAATTTTCAAGGTATTGTATGGAGTTAACCAGTAATTGCATTTACTTTCCATTTCATAAGTTATTCTGTAATAGCGCTGAATTAATAATTGATCTTGCACGAGAAGACAACGGTCTGGTTTTAACTGTTAGTGATGACACAAAGCAAATGTCGATCGATCAAGACTCGTATGTAAAGCTATGTTAACATTTGCAGGTCACGAAATGCTTGTCACGTTGAGGTATACAGACAAACTTGTAACAGAGCAATGGATAAACGTTGCAGCCGGATGCAGGATCTATCATGGAACGGATACCGACATACGTTCTGTTGCTGCCCAGGATGTCTCACAACAGGTATGCAATCCAACATGTGACCACAATGGGAAATGCAGAACTTGTTTTGAGTGAAGCGCTAATTTGTTAGAACTAAAATGCTGTGAAAGGCAGGTATGCCACACAAAAAGGTGCAGCTCAAAACAGATTCTATTGTGTACATTGATAAAATTTGTAATACAGCAATTTATTGATCTTTAAATGTGTAAATGTACAATGGAATGTGTTGTGTGTACAGTTGTTAGGTCCACCCAATATGGAACAAATAGAACTGCCACCTACGACTGGTTTATTCGGAAATGCCGGAATTGAAGGATATGCGAAACAGCTTCTAGAAAATATGGAGAGAGGTTTACTACTGCAGTGCAGAAATGGCAGCATTTTTGCCAACAGACTGTGCAAGTATGTAGGACATATGAGGTTCTTTCTAAATAGTACAAACCAATACATTAAATAAGATTTACTCGAAAGTAGATTGGTTTAATTGGTACCATACGAAAGAAAAAGCGCATGATGTTTCATAAGAACAAGAAATCTTAGCAACAAAGTATGCAAACCATATTATTTTACTGAGGGAAAATTAACATTTGAAATTTTAACAAGTTTGTAACGGCGAAGCTTAAACATTAAAACATCATGACAAGAAATCTTAGCTACAAAATGTGTAAACCATATTATTTTACTGAGGGAAAATTAACATTTGAATTTTTAACAAGTTTGTAACGGCGAAGCTTAAACATTAAAACATCATGGTGTATTGAGTGATACTCTTCAGTAATAAATGTGCACTCTTTTCACCAGATGCAAGGTGTTTTACAGCACAGATAGTTCTGGTAACGACTGCTACGATATCCCAAGAGAAACGGCAACAAAGATATTTGATTACGAAAATCACTTCAAACCTGCTATGGAGGCATACAGGTAATGCATCACCCAAATATAATTCTTCTGGGGGCACTTGTTATGTTGGATAAATAATATTGAAATCATGAGTTACCCATAAACATGTATTTGTGCACTCCATATCCACTATTGTACTTCAGTACACGTAGCTGACAAGTGTAAATTTTAATAGGATTTTATTTGCACATTTAAGGCTTTTTTATTTAATTGTTTGGATTACATTTCCCGCCGCACTTTGAAATCGAGATTTCAAAAAAAAAAAAAAAAACTCATTTGAGGTTGAAACATGATGCACATGGCAAGATTTTTGCTTGGCTAGAGACCTGCCTAGACATACATTACATTTCACTACGTTACATTCCATTACTGATTTCTCAGATTTGCACAGGATCCCGGCAAAGATTTCTGCATTGTAATGAGTTTTGTCAGGAGATGATTGAGAAATATTAAATATTTTATCGATATTTATAAACAGTTTGGCTTTCTTGGGACCAAGTTCAATTTTTTTTTTCCGATCGCCGCACTTTGAAAATCCTGAAAGTGCAATGTAATCCAACTGATTTAAAAAAAGGCCTAATAAAACAGTTGTTTCCCTCGTACTTGGACGTATTTTTACATTATTTGCTCAGAAGTGGCAGGCGTCTGGAACGCCCCTCCACAGAGGTGAATTTATGGTTTGGTCAGCGTCTTCAACCAGGTCACTCGCCATCAAAGGTTCTCATTTCTGCATCGATAGTCAGTGGTCAGGCAGCAAGTCAACTTGACATGGTAAGAACCGATTTGTACTTTAATCACTGTGATTATTCTGTAGTACGATTTAGTTACAGTGAGACTATCGGTTCTTCGTCCATCTTTTAGTTGTGATAATGGTTAAGGTAAGCACTATCAAATATTTAATTCTGTAAGACATTAAATGCAGAAACATTTGTTTCTACACTTCTTGACCAGCATGATAGTCCTCATGCCAAAGTCCGTAGTATAGTTCCAATGATTAATGCACTCAATAAATGTTTGTTAGTCTAGTTTTAAAATTTAAGTTTGTAGAACAAATATAAAAACTAGTTCCTTGGTGTGCATGTTGATAGATCGTTTGGAAAATATGGTGTCAGTATTTATGCTAACAACTTCCAAGTAAATACACAATGGGTGTTCGGTATTTTCAGGATGATAACTTCAAAATAACCAGATTACTAACAAACTGAAAGACAGTTGCATCGTTTTCACTTCGTGCTCTCACGTTTATTAACTGTCGTTTCAGAGTGAGGTGACGACGTCCATATCTTCAATGCTTATTTCAAAATCTGACGACGGAGACAGGCTTGTTGGGACGCTTAAGCAGATATCGGACATTGTGCAGTAACCCCATAAACAAGAGACTTCGGAATACAAATGCTTCAATGTCGTATTGCATGAATGCATCTTCTCCTGTGCCAATATCATGCCAGTAGTGTGCCTGGTCGATAGATTTAATTGGTCAGTTGTTCAACCGAAGCACCTTATAGTACCAAAAATCTATCCTGTAATTTTGCAGTTTTCACCTTGCAACAAAATAAATTAAAACTAACTTTACACAGTGATCATAGACGCACTGTATCACATGTGTAGATAAAGCGTCATTGTAGTGTATAGATGTGAAAATGTTTCTGTATATGTACTACTTATAGAGAAGTAGATTATCTGCTTTAAAATGTAACCCAGAAACACGATTCTGATGTGTTAGTGTGTTTGACATGTACATACATTAATATTGAAAGTTGAAAAATATTCAGAATATTCTTTAGCATACTAAACGATTGTCATTGATACATCAAATTATGTTATCAGCGAAATGCATACCTGCATGGAGATAATATTACTGAAACTACAGACCAGTATTTTATGAAAACAACACGTAAAATTTTTAAGTTCTAAAGTGGCATTATTACGATGAATTCGTTTTTGTAAATAGATGTTGTCATATTACATTTGTTATCCATTTCAAAAGGTGGCGACAGTTTGTTGTTTTCAAGACTTGTTATTGTAGAGTAGACGTTACATGTAATAAACTCATTACGCACAGAATAGATAAATAAGACTTATGTATTAAATTTTTATTTTTTACTAAAATCAAAAAGTATCACGGAGTGTGCAAACATCACTGTTCATCCTGTTCTTTATGGGTGTCATATAATTCTCTTACGTGAGATAACAAGGGCTTAATATCGATCAGTTTTTTAGCAGAAATTGGAAAAATGGGAAGAACAATTTTCGATTGCAATTCTGCGAGTTTTTCTTGTGTACCAGGAAGATCCACTTTATTAGCGACTATGGCGTGTGGTCTTTGTGATAAACCGTCTTCATATTGATTCAACTCGAACATCAAGTCTTCTAATTGTTCGTACGGATTTTTTACAGCAAGATCCAAGACGTACATCAAACAGGAACAACGCTGAATATGACGGAGAAACGAAAATCCCAATCCATAATTCTGATGTGCACCTCGTACTAAGCCCGGAAGATCGGCAACTAGAAATAAAATGTAAAAGACCTATAACATAGATCTTTATCGTCGTCAGGCATAGTGAATAGGTAATCTTCGCTGTCATTTTTGTTTTGATGTTATTGTATGATAAGCAGACCACAACATTGACTAAAATGCATTCCTATCTTACAATAGGTTTTCACACTATAATGTCTCTTACCAGCAACTTGTTCAAGGTCATCATAGAAAATAATTCCAACGTGAGGTTTTAGTGTTGTAAATGGATATGAAGCTACCTTTGGTCTAGCCCTTGATATAGCTCTCAGCAATGTGGATTTGCCTGCGTTTGGGAATCCCACCTGTAATTAAACGTACATATAAATTATTCTTTCATTTTGCAATGCTACTTCAAAAGTTAAATACATGAAAATACACCCATCTCTGCAGTGAACGTTGTGGTCCTAGCAAGACATATATCCTATTTCATCTCAAAATAGGCCTACTTATGACAAACATAATGCGTTATTTCACTTTATGGGGTTCGAAGCATATTGCAAGGAAATTGGATATTAAAGACATTAAAGAACTTGTGACATTATCTAACGTCCTGCATATCAAGACGCTATGTTTGCAGAGCTCGTGTTTGTTGTACTACATGCACTCAACCAGGACATAGTTTACGTACCAGGCCAACATGAGCCATGATTCTTAGTTCTAATATCAAATGTCTCTCTTCTCCTTTACCTCCAAGTTCATGCGTCGTGGGAGCTCTGTTTTCATTCGATAGAAAGTAGTGGTTTCCCTTTCCCCCTTTTAAAATTAATTAGAATTATTTTAACAATTAATTTGTATTATTTTTGATTACTTAAATTGGGGTTATAATTGAATACATGTCACTACAATATACATATTACAATTTAAGATATATTTAGAAAGTTACATTTTCGTCCACGTTTTATTCTCCAAAGCTGGATGCACATTCGCAACTTACTTTTTGGTTTTTGTATCAAAGAATGGTAATTTCCCAAAGTTTCGTTCACTTGAAGAGGCAGGAAGTACAACTGTAGAATTACAACCAATAAGTGTCATAATCCTTTGATGGCAAAATTCCCAGAACATTATCTTGGAATTTCCCTAAATTAGCACTTTCGTTAATTGATATAAAGTTTATATTTAATACCTGCACCACCTCTGGCAGCAACATGAATATCACCAGCTTTATGCAGATCCGATATTAATTCCCCTTCAGATGTCTTTATTAGAGTTCCGACGGGTACCTGTGTAAAAGTTATCTCACTAAATCTCAAGATTTTGAAAGCAGAAGTTTATTTTTGTTTTAAGTTTCTTCGGAAATGAGTTCATTTGCTATTTACCGATAAAATAGAGAATATCAATAAACATAATCTCTGTGTAAACAAAACAGAGGCTCTCAGAAATACAGTGCAATAGGGAAATACATGCCTTCCCCGGGCATTGTGGCTCAAAATTTGATTAAACCAAATGTAACGGACAAAATGCCATTCACGGTCCGTGAACACCCTAATTTTGGACAATTTAAGGACAAAGACCCCTAAATACTTTGACCAACTACGTAATATAAAAATGAATCATCGCCAATAAATGGAAATCATAATGCATCATTTACAAGAAATAAAGTTAGGAAGCAATATTAACATGATAAAATATTACTTTTGGCTTCTTATACTCTGTTTTTGGCTACTTTATCAGGATTTTCAATTGAAAATCCTGATAGATGTTGATCAATTTTCGAAATTTCCATCCGAAACCCCTCTTACAAGGACACCACCCCATTGGCAGACATTTTAGATAAAATTTCAAAGTGTCCTTGCAAGAGGGGTTCCACTGTATTGCATAACGACAACAGTAAAACTCCTCCTTTACGGCCACCCATTTTGCCCATTAAATTTGGCCATATATTAGGAGTCGCCGTAAAGGAGAACTGCATTTTAATGCAGTTTTGAAGAAAAAGTTTGGAGCCAACAGGGCCGTAAACCAGGAGTGGCCGTAAAGAAGGGTGACCGTAATGGAGCAGTTTTTACTGTACTATATTGAAAGTTAGTTAACCGCAATTTCTTGCAGGAATTCTTGGGAGGAAAAAAACACGGCAAAGAGAAGTCTGTACAGGCAACAATCTTTAATGCAAATCAGCCAGAAAATTGGAAGATTTTAACGTTTTATTGTAATATCATCGTTTTATTGTAATATCATAACATTTACTGTACGAATTAAGAACAATATTGATATTATTCACCTTAACATATTTATGATCTGCATTTTTGCCGTGCATGTGTTTGTTCCTCCCGTCTACTCCCTTGTCCCCTTGTTGAACAGTTTGCATGTTTGACAAATCTTTCTTACTGGTGTCAGCTATGTGAACGATAATTAAAGAATTAACAACTTTTTCATAATGTGGGGCTAATTTCGAGCGACGTGAGACAGAATAAAATAGAAGCGTAAAGTTTGTTTTAAAAATAGGTCCAGATGGACCTGAGCTCATTTGGCATTATCAAAATACTTATGCAGTTTAGGTCACAATATCACAAAGATACAAGTGCCTAGGATCAAATCTCCAATGTAATCAATGAACCCCCCCCCCCCACAAATATGGCTGGCAAACTAGAAATACAAGTAGCATCGATACAATTTTTACAGGAAATAAAGAGGGCATGTAGATGCATATAACTGCAAAACATTAAGTCTGTATCTTTAACTGTGTGTTGCTATGTTTTTATTCCAAATAGTATCTCGATGTGGATAATAAAGAGTTTACATATGATTGATAGTGTAGTGGTATTCCTTTATGATCCTTTTAGCTTACATATATCCCAGTTCATCACTAGATCCCTAGTATTGCACTTTGCATTAACACAGCTTTAATTAGTTAGTGCATTCAAAGAAAAACACCAGGTTATCCACAGGAGATTTAGGTTTATTATAACAAATTTGCAGCAATATAGTTTCCAGTTAACACAGAAAGTAACAATTCAATCAGAATCAGCAGTGAATCTGGATCCTCCTCTATCACCCTCAGGTAGCACTGGGGTCTTGCTTGCCCTCTGCATCAGGTTCTGCCTGCCCCACATCTAGACTGCACCACAGTCACCTGATTGCAAGATGCAGTCTCAACATCTTGAGACCTTCCCCACTTTTTCTTCTAGGGTAATCCAACAGGATTTATCCAGAATGGATGTGTTCAATAGCACACACACAAGGCAACTGACTTAATTTGGTGCATTACCTGATGCTGTAAACTGAGATCCAGATTCATTAACACAGTTGCTATGGTCATTTACATAGAATGATCACTACATGAGTTGTATACAAATTAGAGATTATTAGAGATCATTACTCATCAAAAAGGCTAACAATGAAGTCAGTTACAATTACCAGTTTCATTATAACAAATATGTAATAGGATGTAGCACCAGGGTGGAGAGGGAAGGGGGTCGCCCTGACCCTAAGGGTCAGCAGGGAAGTGGTCGGGCTGACTCAGGATCGTGCTGACACTGGTACACCGTGTTAAATGAAAAGCAGGTGGAAATCAGAAGTGACTCGGAGGATGATAGCAATCAAGAGAGCATGCATCCCTGCAACGATCCATCCATGCGCACAGTCACGCAAAGCCCAAGACTAAGGGTACCGGTGGATCAGCAAAATGGACCTTGGTCCACCAAAATGAAAAAAGGAAGAAAGAGATTGAGTTTCATTATAGTTTATTGGCACTTAATAATCAAAGCGCTACTAGTCATTCTTCGTTGAGCCATATTTCCTACAACCGTTCACGCCATACAAAATATCTTCAATGCGTGTGTGAGTTCCACAAGGGCGATTACAATATGGATTTTTTCGAATTAATTTTTCCTGGCTAATTAGGCAAGTTTACCTAATTAGGCAGACAAATTTATACCATTACCAGTAAGATGATTGATATTCATGTGTTAAAGTTAACTACTTTCAACAATGGACAGAAATTAATCCCCCTTTAGGTTATTATACTGGATATTTTACTGATTATAGTAGAACAAAATTAGTCCGAGAAGCCTTTAGTTTATAACAATACACTGGAATCAAGTTCCCTATTCTTACTACAATATCACTTAGTATAAATTCATATGATACCTACATGCATAGAGCTATCTGTTTCTAAGTGTTTTAATCATGGAATGGGACGTCGTTGTTAGAGTTACTGAATTGTCATCGTATTATTGTCGCCATGGTAAAATCTCCATAATTACTGACAGAGTGCCAATAATTTATCTCTAAATTTTAATTATTGTAAAAGAAAAAAATCCATTGCGTCATGTGAAAAAGTGTCTGATTTAAATGCGTTAAGAATGAACATTCTCTATGGCAAAGATAGCTCGTCCTCTCATGTTTTAATGTCGTAACCTAAGTTGATGAACTGTCTCGAAAGAGACGTATAATAAATCAAGACGGGCACGCGTAACCGGTGCCCGCCCCCCATAAATTTCTTTAATGTAATACACCAATTATAGTACTGCACATAGTATGTAAGTTGTGTACAGTATCTCTACCGTGACGATGGTAGTAACCAATAGTTTAGTGACCCGCACTCAAGTGTGTAGATATTATGTATTTAAAGTAACGTCATCAAGAGTGAGACGAATTTTGTGTTTGGTTAGACTTGACTCTAGTA